>JAJOZX010016808.1:0-37879 GCA_023014485.1 Bathynomus jamesi | reverse complement strand
CTGAGGCTAACAAAGTTCGCCCGGCGGAGATCGAGCTTACTGCCTCTCGAGTTACTACGCTTCACCCGAGGGACGCACACACGGAACCTAATAAGACCGTGATCACTCCCGCCCAACGATTCGTCAACGGTGAGGCCAGTTACGAGGTTGTCTTCGGTCGTGAACACTAAGTCCAGAACGCTTTCGCCTCGTGTAGGCTCGTTGACCCACTGAGTGAGGAAGTTCTCATCAGCAAAGTCAACTAGCCTCCTCCCTTCAGCATCGGCAGTCCTGTTTTCCCACTTTATGCCGCGACAGTTGAAGTCTCCTAAAACTACACACACCCTATCCCCTAGCAGGCTACTGAGTTCGGTGTACAGGGCTGTATCCTCCTCGAGGATGAGATGCGGAGGTCTGTACACCAAGATTAACCTATAGTTCGTCCCTCCCACGTTCAGATCGACGCCAAGCAGCTCCCGTTCCGACCGGAACTGGCAGTCAACCGGACTCAACGTGTCTCTGACGTATATTAGTACCCCACCCCGCTCCCCACGGGTGCGGTCTTTGCGAAACATTCTATAGCCGGGAATTTCGAACTCCCCAACGTAGTCCCTACGATCAGTATGAATCCAGGACTCGGTGATAGCAACGATATCCTGGTATTCTGATGCTAAGAGCGCCCGTAGCTCGCGAAACTTGTTCCTAATTGACCTAGCATTAAAAAGCATTACACGGAGGGAGCCTTCCCTATTCTGACCGCCCCCTAGCACGACCCGTTTCCCGAACAGCCAGGGCTGTCGGGAGTCGAAGAGCCCCTCACTATTGCTGTTGGAGGGGGACTAACTACTGGGGGAGGGGGACTACCTGCTGTTGGAGGGGGACTACCTGCTGGGGGAGGGGGACTAGCTGCTGGGGGAGGGGGACTAGCTGCTGGGGGAGGGGGACTAGCTGCTGGGGGAGGGGGACTAACTGCTGGGGGAGGGGGACTAACTGCTGGGGGAGTAGGTTTAACTGTTTGGGGAGCAGGATCAATTGCTGGTTTGGGGGGTCCTAGTTTAAAAAGATTATACAAATTAATGTTCAGTAAATCACCATACTTCTTTTTCCCCTTCTGGTTAAAATGTATCCCGTCCGAACCAAAGTATTCCCCATTTCCGTGGAATGTAGGCCAAAAATCGACAAACTTTAGGCCTTTTTCATCACACATGCGTTTAACTCTTTTATTTATGCTAATGGCTTTACTTAGAGTATAGTCACTAGCACGCATTCGAGGGAGAATTCCTACGACCATCCCCATGTCTGTCCTATCCCTAACTTTGTCAGTTAGGTTCTTAAATTCTTTTATAATGGGCTCTGTCTGCCCTCCTGTCCCTCCCATAAAAACGTCATTGCCACCAACATGGACAATGATAGGGCAACTCTTATTTTTTATATTAATTTTGCCTAATTCCCTATTAATTATCTGGCTTGTGGCACCCGGAAAACATCGGAGCTTTCTCTTTGTCGCCCGTCTTGCTCCGAAAAAGTCCCCTTGATTCCTTACCATAGAATCCCCAATTAAAAAGGATTCATCCTCCTCATCAGCAAGTAAGTGAAACTTATTTTTGATGGTAATGGGTTCCAAATCCTTATGTTTTGGTTTTGGTTTGGAGGGTCTTTTATTTTTGACCAATTTGAATTCTTGGTCCTCCGTTCTATTTTCAGGAATAGTCACCGTGTTTTCCAAGCGTGCCACGCTTTGCTCTAGATGCTTAATTTTACAATTTAAATCTGCTTGTTTGTTTTTAGTTTGATCTTGCCTACTGGGATGGATTTCCAGTGCTACGTGCCTAGCTTCAAACTTTTTTACTAATTCCTTTAGCTCTTTCACTTCCTTTTCGTGGTTGTCTCTAAGTTTACAAAACAAACATATACTAAGGGATGTAATATCGCTGATACTACCTTCGGGGAAGTCAACGCACCAATGATTAACTTTACATTTAAAGCATTCTGCTTTCAATTTAGCTGGCCCTGTCATATTTTCTCTTTTTTTTTTTTTTTTTTACGATACGTTAATTTAAATAATACAATATGTTCCTTTTAATTAATACGATACGTTACTTTTAAATAATACAATATGCTACTTTAATTAATATAACGAATGGTGAGAGGGGTAATGGTGAGTTCGGAAGTAAACACGTGTTACAGACCGGAAACTGAGTTGAATACAGAATTGAATGGAACCTGTGGTTGCCGTTAGTAACAATGCAGTCTGATATTAATTTAAATACAATGCTATTTTAATTAGTATATTGATTAGTGAGGGAGGATTGGTGAATGCCGAAATACGAAATAAACACGCGCAGACGAGTGGCACGTGTTTCAGACCGGAAATGGAATTGAATACGGAACTGAATGGGATCTGTAGGGAGCCGTTTATAACAATGCAGAATGATGTTACTTTAAATAATATAATGTTATTTTAATTTATACAACGGATCGTGGGAGAGAAGTAGTGAATGCGGGAGATGGACCTGCGAGAGCACGTGTTACAGACCGGAAATGGGCCTGCGAGAGCACGTGTAAGACCGGAAACGGAAATAGACTCGAACATACAAAGAGAGAGAGAGAGAGATACAAGGAGTTATAAGGACAAGAGGAAGCCTCAAAGACCTTCCGGTCCACTCTGAGAGGTTCCTGTTATTAAACAAGTTTATTTTTCTTTCAACTCTCCTAGCAGTAGTAAAAAACTGGATAGAAAAGTAGAAGGCTCTCTCCCCACCCTCCGCACCCTCCGTGCCAGAGGGAGGTATGGAAAAAGGTTGAAGAAAATACCTTGACCTTGGAAAGGTAGTCAAGGAAATTTTACAGGAAAGTGGAGAATATATACAGGGTGTCCCAGAATTAACTATCTATTTCAATGAAATCGGACAAATTTAATAAAAACTTACATAATTTTGTGTTTATTACTAAATTATGATACAAAAACAAATAGATTTATAAATCATAAGTCAAAACTTTATTTACTTGAATGTGATAAGCCTTTTTCATCAGTGTCGAACGCAAGATTCTATGAACTGTTGTCTTGGATATGTTGAGTCTTCGACCGGCCTCCCTGACCGAAGTTGTTGGTTCATCCTCAAACAATTGTCGTACCTGTTCGGTACTGTTACGTGCTGTCCTTGGGCGTCCTCTTCCCACCTCGTCGTGTACGGATCCAGTTCTTTTAAATTTGTTCACAAGTTCACGAATCGCTTTGTCTGTAGGACCGGTTCTGTGGAATCTTCTTGTAAATTTTTCTCTGATTTCATTACATTGCATTCCTTTGATACGGGATGTTACAACAAAGATGCGTTCTTGTGTATTCATTATTAATAGGGTTCTGAAAGAGAATGAAAATAAAACTATGAAAAACTACGAAAAAATTATGAAAATAAAATTATGAAAAAAATTTAGAAATTTATACATTTTTAACACATATTAAGCATGATAAACATAAATAAAAGTGTGTTTTTAAAAAAATTGTCCGATTTCATTGAAATAGATAGTTAATTCTGGGACACCCTGTATAAAGCTCAGTAGTATAGCCGCAAAAGGGGAGAGTGCAGGAATGTTGCAGGTTATTATGTAATGTTGCAAAGGGGGGGAGGGGTTGTTGCAAAGGGGGTGGGTTGTTGCAAAGGGGGGGAGGGGTTGTTGCAAAGGGGGTTGGGGGTTTGTTGCAAAGGGGGACGAGATTCACATTTTCAGACGTAGGGTATGAGTAATCGACATGGTGTAGCATGACGTAATACCGCTTGTCACACCACCCATCCACAAGTCTCATTATCCATACCTGCTGCTTCTCTTCTGCACGCGTTGTTTCTTTTACTTCACGGTGTATGTGAGACTTTATAAAGTTTAGCCCTGCAGCATACTTCAGCACATCGTCTGTGCAACGAAAGCCTTCAACAGTCTCACCAGAACATCCGTAGAGTATTTGTACATCTTGGAACTTCGCACAATCCAATGTGGCTTTAAAAGAGGCATAGGAGGGGGGAATAGGAAGTTTTTCGGTATCCACCACATCCTCACACTTTACTGAATACCATTTCATAAACGTTGTGCAAGCCAATATTAAAGGTAGCCATTTCAATATACGTCTGATCTGAATACACGTCTGATCTCTCGGCTTACTGCGTCGACTGACCACGCAGGACTCCCAGATAGTAGCATGACTCACGCAGTGGGCGGAGCTTAGCACTTTCACCTACACACACACACACACACACACACACACAAAGGAGAAAGTGAAACGCTATTTGATTTATTGAGATATTCATATATTTACAAATACGATTCGAGATATTCAAGTTATATATATATATATATATATTTACAAATAGATACGATTATATACAAGACGTGTGAGTTAGAAGCATCATTGGTATCCAAAAGGTACGGTATCATAGGTGCCAGTAACTGGTAACGTTTCCTATAGGTGTTACGGCACACCATCGTACCCCTAAGTTCTTCACGCCTCCCAGCTTCTGCGCCCGAAAATTGTGGGTGCCTACAATTAGTTGGTGAGGTTCCAAACATACTAGATCCTTCAACGACTCAAAGTTAACAACCTCCCGATTTCGCTATGGTTGAGCGTAATACCCTTTGCCTTCACGATATATTTCATTTCATCCCCTACCCTGACCCGTACCCCATAAGTCTTAGGTCCTGTTGAGATAAAAGAGTCGGCGTATGCACCGTCCCCATACTCATCCTTGATCTCATCAGTGAGCTCGCCGAGGACTCCCCAATAGCGGGCATGTAATCACCCTCCCTCTCTGTGAATATCACGCTATCTGTATCGGCATACAATACTCTCCGCCCAAGAGAATGCAATAGACCACAAAGTTTTATACGGCGTAGGCTGTTGTGAAGCTCGCCACAGTATGTTTGTAACCCTTGAGGTATCTGTGGCAAATTCATGTTGTTGTACTTTATTACGTAAGTATTACCTACATTCACGATCTCCATGACTCTTTATCGGGGGCATTGGCATAATCCCAGACATCGCTATAACTTTGTGCCAAAATGAATGTTCCCTCTGCCGGTATTCTGCGCAAATTTTCCCCATAGACTGTTTAGACACAATTTTGCACTAAAGCGCTTGCCAGGATTCTTTACAATTTGGACACGATCAAGTTGTATACCTTCGCGGGTCGCGGTAACGTTGAATATAGCAGACTTTTCATCTTCGGTATCAACTCCTCGCGGATACCCTGATGCTTCAACCTTATCCTTCAAAAAGGCGTTTATATATGGTGTGAAAAGGTTGGGGAGCTTCTGAAACCTCCACACCTCGTGTATCTTCAGTATCTATAACCATGGCGTACGGCTAGGGCCAGCTCAGGACTTGTATATACGCCTCTGATCTTACGCTGGTGGGGTATATGGTTACATTCGCCGTTATCCTCTTCCGCGCACTTCACGCACAGGGGAAACATGAGCTTGTCGTCGATAACGACAGGTAAGATCGGCATCCATAAATTGCGTGGGGGGAGTACGTCTACAAGAGAGCCCAAAGTAATGATCATTCAAATTTTTTTGAAAATTCATTGATGGATGGTAGGCTAGGCCCACCAGTTTCTCAGGAGCGCCCACGGGGTACGGATTGCTCTTCATCACGTATGGGTATAAAGAACAGAAATCGTAGTAATGGAGCTTCACGCCATCCGTAGGTGGGAAGTATAGTCTGAAAGGATTTGTACGTCCTCCAAACAAGCTATCACCACATTGAGAGGATCCAGCACCATTGAACGCTGATCGTTTTTATCTCCTCACGGTTACATCGTCTGTCTCCATCCGTGCATCATATTCATGCTCCACAAGACTTTGTGAGTGAACTGTGATCCTATAAGTTGATCGCGGGTGCGGGTCGATGCAAGACAGTCGACAGGAGACCTACCGTTGATATCTCCGGTGACTCCGCACTCAGGACGGGGCATCCATGCCACCAGCAACCGTTAAAGGATACACAGTCTTCACACCAGTGACACGGTTTTCACTTAACCCATCAACCCAAAAAACACGTCCATTAATCTTAATGGGTACTTCACCCGTGTTACGGGCGTGCTTATGTATACACCTGTTTGTTGCTGCAGGTGTATGAGCCAGTAAATAGCCTTGTGTCCGTAACTGCGGGGTTGTTCGGTGAATAATGGCTAAGGTGTCTTTAGGCATGAAGTTATTCTTGAACACCGTAAAACATAATGATGCGATGGTGGTTGCGACTTGCAGTGGATCGCATTTGAAACGGGCTATGTACATACTTCTAAAGGCCTGGAAACATACTCTAAGCACGCGCACATCATTCACGCAATAACGCTCACATTCATCAGCTATATTATAAGGGTTACTTTCATTAAAACTGTCGTAGTATCGATCAAAGTCTTCACGTTCATCCATGCAGTCAAAATAATGTTTGGGGGGTGGTGGGCCTACGTAGTTTAAAGTCTCGCTGGTGAGGAAAGTGTATGGGAAGTATCCTTTGGAAACTTCAGCTGCTACTCCCATCACCTTGGGTAGCTTTGCTAATTTACAAGGTGTGAATAATAAAGTATCTTTAAATTGTACATTGCCTCTTATCTGCATCTGTATTAATTTGTTGCCTCTTTTCAATGGATCACCTGTAAATATCTCAGAGGATTCGTGTTCAAGCAACTCCTTATAAAGGAACTGCGTGTCAAACTTTGCCCCGTTATGGCGAGAATATACACAGTCATTTTTTTGAACTTGTCGGCTAACTTGACAATATAGGACACAAATAGTTTTCACAGGACTATCGCTGACATTCGTTTTAAAAACGTTGTCCGTTTACCGCATTTGGGGCACTCGTCACATTCGATACCCATACACTCACAGATGGTCTGGCTCACAAGTAAATGTGGAATTACCTCTTTGGTTTCAGCGTTCGTATATGTTTCTATATCGGTACACAGTTATACAAGGGTTATTTTTAGGCTTAGCATCTTTCATATAACACACATGCTTACTCCATCCGCCTTATATTCCTCCTGGCATGTAGGACAGTGAATTACGTCGCACTTGTGCTTAAATTTTCCCCAATTATCCATTGTGTGAAACATACCACATTCACAGATTCTCATTTTCCTGCACGTACCAATTGATTTATGAGATCAAAGCAGCTATTATTGAAAAATGTGCGTCTACACACATCACAGTCTCTCTTCTCAACTACACGGCTTTCACATTTGGTGCTTTTACACTGCTCACATACCATGTGACATTCTTTACAATGTCTCACTATATCATCCGCAAACTCGAGGCACCCTTACACAAATCATGATGTCTCCCATATTTTCGACTTTTGTCATAACTCGCGTAAAGCCCCCTTATATTACGGATGGGGAGATACGTTGTCCCTGACAATCCTAAAATAAGTAGGGGTCTTGTACGATCTCTCACACAACTTTTAAAAACATACACAGTCCGGCGGCGATCATCCAAACCAAATACAACTATGCGCACATTCATTTCCTGTTCTACCTTTCTCAGCTCTTCAGGACCCATATTACAGTCAAATTCAAGTTCACAGTCTACAGCTAGTTTACGGGCACGCTCAACGATCGTAGGCAGCCAAATTTTTGAGTCCGTGTATTTTGTACAGTAAACATACGTGCTAAGAGTACTGCTATAAAGCCACAACCACGATCGACGTTTATATGCCTTCGGTAAATAGTTGGAGAATTGAAGTTAAGAGTGTACGGTATGGCACTATGACCCGCAACACGGAATACACGGTCAATATTTACCGTGAAGTTGTCCATATTGAAGGCTATACTACTTTGGACGGCTTGCATTATACGCCCTAATATATATTCTACATCTTCAGCAGCCAAACGTCTGAACGGTACTATCACCCAATAATCGTCTACATCACCGTCATCTGACCCGAACCCAAAGGACAGACTCGTCCTGACCTCACGCTCGTCGCGATTCTGAAGAGCAAACTCTATAAACGCTGTACTACCCTGCGTATCCCGCGTTCAATACCATTGCTATACAGGGCTCTAGGGTCGACCCTAACTCTATACCGATTTCTAGTCAAGGCTGGGGTGGGGGCTGCGGATCGCACTAACTCGAACGTAATAACATCCTCAACAGAACGGGGGGCGGATGAATTAGTGGATATATTAGGCGCTGCTGCTGGGGGCCCTGTTGCGTAGGAGGGTTGGGGATCTATTATTGTAGACTTAACAGAACGGGGGGCGGAATAAGGGGGTATATTAGGTGCTGCTGCTGCTGGGGAGGTTGTTGCGTAAGAGGTTGAGGGTTGGGGGTCTGCTGCAACAGGTACGTATTTCGGTCGCTTTATACCTGATGTGGGGTTCTCATACCTCCGCTTTGGACGTGCAGCCTGTATCGCTGGTGAGGGTCCTTCAGGGGAGGAGATCACAACTACACTGTCGTCGAGGTCATCCGTAATGATAGGGTGCTCTACCTCATCGTCGGTTCTGTGGGAGAAGAAATATAAGGATCAGCACTCAAAATTTGTAATATTTTGTAAATGACCCACTTAGGAGTGTGACGTGTTAGAAATGGACTCTGTAGAAAATTCAGATTCACGAGCCCATCCACATGTATTATATCTGGACCTACAGGATGTGGTAAAACTGTGTTTATGCTTAAAATCATTAAAGAAAAGGGCGAGATGTTCTCGAAATTTGTGCATAAAGTTATATGGTGCTATTCGACGTATCAATCAGCGTTCAACGAGTACCAAGATGATATTTTGTTCCACAAAGGTGTATATGACGTTAATTCGCTAAAGGGAACTGAACATACAATCATTGTAATTGACGATCTCATGTTGGAGATGGATAAAACGTTTGCCGAGACATTTACAGTATACTCCCACCATCTTAACATAAGCGTGTTCTTCATCAATCAGAATCTATTTTTCAAAATAGATACATGCGCGATGTGTCGTTAAATACGCAATATCATCGACTGCCCCGGGCAATGCAGCAGATGTTTATTAAAAATATCGACGCCGACTTTTTAAAATGCATCTGTGAAATCTGTCTTAACGTTATAAATTGCAATGTATCAATGAAAACCCATCAGAAGGCTCGCCTACGCCGCTACAAGAACATAATACGTACACTCGCTCGTAAAAGTCAAACTGTAGCGAAGAAAAAACGAGTTATTGTGCAAACAGGAGGGTCATTTCTCCCCATCTTATTTTCAGTTTTGGGCCCTTTACTGACTAGATTAATATAATGAAGAAAGTGGTAGTGATTCCCCACGAGGTGTACGCTTCACTGCAAAGAGACACGGATCTAGATCCCCGTAAAAGCAGACTTAAAAGAATGGAAAGCGAATTGTTAGCCCTATTAAACAGTGAAAAAACACCTGATGAGAAAAGAATCTTATACCAAGAAGCTCTGCAGAAATTTCTTCACGAGTACGAAAATTATAAGAGCCCTACGGAGATTCCTGTGGTTATTAGGCACAGCACGGGGGCCGATGGCGACATAGGATCTGTGTCCGACGATACAGCTGATCAACCAAAAAGATTAGCCACACAACATATCGAACATGTATTAAAAAGTACCCTCCCACATACATTGAGGAGTAAAGGCTTAGTCTTTATAATCTATTGAATGAGGATCCAGCCATACAATGGACCGATACAGGCGAGATCATTGTGGAAGGATCAAAGGTACAGGGATCGAATATCGTAGACATTGTCCATGATCTGGTGAGAAAGTGGGATAGGCCATCACCATCAGGATGGAAGCATATTAAAGCAAGACTACAACAAATAAATGTCCCTAAAACGTTGATAGGAAATCTGAACAGGTTAAAAGACTTGGAACACGCAACGTCTGTGGCACAATTGAAGACGCCGTCACCCCCTGCGGTAACACCTTTCAAGAGGAGAAAGAAGAGGTTAAACCAACCCTACCCACCTGCCTCTAAAATACGCAAATGGCTAACGTATTAACTAAACGTTATTATGACATTTCTGCCCCATCCTCTTACGGGGCGTAGATAGACTGCACGTTTACGGAGTAGGAAAAAAAGATGTTGAAAGATTTTTGAGGGAGCAGGACGCTTATACGCTTCATAAGCCTGTGAGAAAAAGGTTTAAAACAGCCAAGACAACGGCTTCCTCGATTGATTCTATTTGGCAAGCAGATTTAACAGACATGCAAAGATATTCTGTGTATAACGATGGTTACCGCTACATTCTATTCATAATAGACGTATTCTCTAGATATCTGTGGCTAGTTCCTCTGAAAAATAAATCACCTGAAACAGTTGCTAAAGCCACCAAAACGCTAATGTTAAAAGAAAACAGGGTTCCTGGCTATTTTTGTACGGATATGGGGAAGGAGTTTATAGGCCGTGCTTTTCAGAATATGTTGACAGAGTTTAATATCAGCTATTACACAACCAATTCTATACATAAGGCTTCTTTAGCTGAAAGAGTTCAGCGCACCATAAAGGAACGCATGCACCGTTATTTTACACATAAAAACACATACAGATTTCTAGACATTCTGGAACCATTGGCATCATCCTACAACCGCTCACACCATCGCACGATTGGGGCAACACCTAACGAAGTTTTAGAAAGAGGTACGCTCCCGAGAAGAGATGGACCACCACCACCACCACCACCACCACACTCTGTGCGCTTCAAAATCAATGATTATGTAAGGCTGTCGCGTTCGGGGAATAAATTCGCAAAGGGTTTTGAGCAAGGATGGACACGCGAGATTTTTAAAGTTAGGGCTGTGAGACCTAAAGGTGTGATAATGATGTATTACATTGAAGATTTGAATGGGGAAGAAATCTCAGGAGGCTTTTACCGCGAGGAATTGCAGAAAGTTGCGTTTAATTTAGAAAAAAATGTGTTTAAAATTGAGAAAATTTTAGGAAGCAAAGGTTCAGGAAGGAGAAAAATGTACCTGGTGAAATGGCTAGGGTACCCAGAAAGCTTCAACACCTATATAAAAGCTGATGCAATAATGAAGCTTAAATAGTATGCAACATGGCTCCTAACCATTTCTACGTCACACTCCCGTCCTCCTCGTCCCTGTCTGTACACCCTAACAACACGCTAGCCAACTTTGTAACAGAACTCCATGGGCATATTGAATTGGGTCGTGATTCGTATGAGGTGGGGATATGCGAAATTCAGCTGGACACCGTCTTTTTAAATATTGAACATGAAGAAACCGTTTTTACGATTCTTAGAGACATTGACGAGTGTGAAAAAGCTGGGGTAGCTATGGATGAAACTATGCGCATCGCTTGGACTAAGATTGCACGGTATTACAGTACAGAAGTAAGACTAGGGCCGGGTCAATATGGTTCGGCCGAGGATGTTGTGAGAGGCTTAAACGTAAGTTTAAGAAACTCAAACCTTACGAATGATTTAGTATATGAAATCGTAAACAACCCTGCACATACACTAATCCTAAAATCAAAGACTAACAGATGTCTTAAAGAACATAGAAAGTTCAAAATTCTAACCAACGGCCGATATAGCGCAGCCTTCCAAAGAGACACATTTCACGAGACACAGTATAACTTGTCCAGATTAATGTATCAATTGAAGATGGAGAAATTGGCTGAAAGGTCCCCAGACATGTGCTATATTTACAGTAATATAGTGGAGCACCAGTTTGTTGGGGATACCCAGGCACGCCTGCTGCGCATTGCTCACATCCCCAACCATAGAGGAAGGAGTTTGAGTATTACATATGACAGACCCCATTATGTGAATGTCGCAACTAATTTAATAACCAATATCACAATATATATAAGAACGATTGAGGGCGAAAACTTCCCATTCGGTAACGGGAGCTTAACAGTGAAGCTACACTTTCGACGCACTGAGTTATAATGGATAGAAAGCCTTTCACCGTCTATCGAGGGATGCGATACCAGCGCGGTAGTGGACTTGGATCCATTTTTTCATCCATACTACGTACGGCTGTTCCTTTGCTGAAGAGGGGTGCCAGATACCTTGGAAGGAAAGCGCTACAATCAGGCCTTAACACTGCAGAAGACATATTGGCCGGGGCTAAACCTAAAGAAGCCTAAAAAAACATTTAAAGCGTACACGGAACGAAATCATCAAAGATGCAAAGAGAAAAATGCGTGGTGGCGGGAAGAAGAGGGCCCCCCGAAGAAGAAGGGGTCACGTGGTATTAAACGTAAAAGGCTATCAAAAAAGAAATGCTGTAAGCGAATGAAACCTATGGTTGACCACTTTTTTGACTGATATAAGCTAAGGATATTGATCTCATGAATCATAGTTTGTTTACCACTTGTCGAGAGAGGAGTCACTATTTCGCCATGGCACGCTTCATCCACCCATGTAGTTCACAATGCTGTAAGTCGGAGCTGTCCTTTTTTGAGCTCCCGCCAACCCAAGTTTCTATTGAGCACAGTGACTTTATTACAATTAACCCTTTAAACACAATTAGTTCCCCGAGTGCACCTATAGAATTCGTGATACCCAGCTCAGGTCCTTACTTTTTTGATCCAAGCTGTGTGCACATGTACGCTAAGCTACGTATAGCCCATTCTGATGGAACGGCCTGCGATGACAAATATGCTGTATACCCTGAAACAAACTTTCTGCACGCCATATTCAACCAGTGTGACGTATATTTAAATCAGACCAACATATCGGCAGGCACGGGGTACTATCATCTACGAGCCTATTTGGAAAATGTCCTCAACTTTTCCAAAGAAGCGAAGGCTACCTTTTTAAGTGCGGAGGGATATTATCAAACTAAAGATGAAAATAGTATAAAGGACAAATTTAAAAATTCTAAAAAGAAAATATACGAGTGTTTTGGACGGTTGCACACAGATTTCACTTTCCAGGAGAAGTTGCTTGTGAACGGGGTGGATATGAAAATAAAGCTCACCCGCACGAGTCCTGAGATCTGCTTAAATCTGGATGCGAATCAAGAAGAGGGCGCAAAGTCCGTTGTGGTTCACATTATGGACACATACCTCCGCGTACGGCGAGTGAAATTAAGTTCACCAAAACAACTAGAAATTGAGAAAAATTTACTAAACGCTACAGTGAAATATCCTATTAACAGAGTGCAGATCAAACTATATACGGTTCCTGCAGGGTTGGCATCGAAGCAGATAGAAAACATTGCCCTGGGAAATCTTCCTAAAAGGATATTAATCGGCATGCAGGACCACGCTTCGGTGAATGGAAAATATAAAAAGAGTGCCTTTAAATTCGAGAATTTCGGACTTAAAAATATAACTCTATACGTTAATGGCACTGCTTTGGGTGGAACAATGGGTACGGACTATTCATCAGACGCTGTGTTACCTCTTTGTGCCAGAGCCTATAGTAATCTGACCCATATTGCAGGTGATTGTGATGAGCTTGGTAATGGGGTAACGCAGGAAGAATTCATTGATCAATTTAACCTTTATCCGTTTGACATTACACCTGACTTATCTGCTAGCGTAAATACCCATTTAACACCACAGCAGAGCGGTAACATCTCAGTGCGGCTGGAATTCGCCAAGCCTATAGACGCTCCTATTAGTGTACTAGTATATCTCGAATCGCAAGCCCTAATAGAAGTAGATAGATTTAGAAGCGTTATCACTGACTTTTAAAATGGATGCTAATACACTTCAGAAAGTAATGGAGCGAGTCACACGTTCCAAATTTATCGGCGTGTTTGCGAAGAATGAAACATTGAGTTTGCCAAGTACGCGAGAATGCGGTAGTCTTATTGTGAACACAGACATCATCGGTAATGAAGGGATTCACTGGATCGCTGTCTATTTTAAAAATAGACAGCGCCTGTACTATTTTGATTCACTCGGTACTCAACCCTGGAGTGACCCTATTATTGTAAAATTTCTCGCTCAGTTACATATTCCCGAAGTTGTATGGAACCCATTTCGTATGCAGGGATATTTTACTAATGTTTGCGGAATGTACTGTGTCTCATTTCTCATGCATATGTCAAATGATAAAGAATTTATAAATTTTTTAAATTTATTTGACCCGTGTCACACTCACCGAAACGATGAAATGGTATGCAGACAGATAAAAAACCGTTTTCCAATTGTACGTACTCGTTGTATATTATAATGTTTTTGTTCGTATATTTGTATATTCGTTTATTGTACTGATTTCTTTCATTTAATAAATTTATGAAAATATATTGCGTCTTCTTATCCCAAAAAGATCGAAAAACACTTACATTATTTGACATTGTTGACTGATTAGTATATCATCCGTATTCCCTTCAAAAGATTGTATAACTCGTGTCAAATCCTCATCGGACCTTAAAGGAAAACATATACAGAGTATACAGACAGACAGATCCCCATTATGTGAAGATATCTTTGGTTCGAGGAGTGAACGCCATAAAAATTTCGATTTTAGCATAATGGGGAAATAACATTGATTGACATTTTTGGCGAGTATCTGAAATACTACAACTCTCCATATATATAAAATCGAATTATGGACACTTACATTTCTATGGTAGTCCCTTGCGTCGGATTGTAAGGAGCGTCACTGCAAATATCTTCTACGGTTTGCGTCGAAAATAGTTCGCCACAATCAGCAGCATTGAAAAGACTAATTGTGGTTAATGCTGCAGTATCACGTTCTTCATACAAGTCTGGGGAGACGTACAGGTCCATGGTGGAGGATGTGTGACACTGCTGACTGATCAGTATATCATCCGTATTCCCTTCAAAAGATTGTATAACTCGTGTCAAATCCTCATCGGACCTTAAAGGAAAACATATACAGACAGACAGACAGACAGATCTCCATTATGTGAAGATATCTTTGGTTCGATTACCAATTTCGATTTTAGCATGATGGGGAAATAACATTGATTGACATTTTTGACTAGTATCTGAAATACTACAACTCTCCGTATATATATAAAATTCTAATTATGGACACTTACATTTCTATGGTAGTCCCTTGCGTCGGTTGTAAGGAGCGTCACTGCAAATATCTTCTACGGTTTGCGTCGAAAATAGTTCGCCACAATCAGCAGCATTGAAAAGGCTAATTGTGGTTAATGCTGCAGTATCACGTTCTTCATACAAGTCTGGGGAGACGTACAGGTCCATGGTTGATTATTCAGTGATGCGAAAATAGCTACTGTTACTCCCAACTGAAAATATCCCCTTTTATATGCACATTCGCCAAGCTCCGCCCAAAAGACCAGATGTCGTCGTGATTGGCTGCCGATGTAGCTGGGTGGAGCTATGACGTGTACCAATCCGCTATAACGAGACCGGACGAGTAACATATATATAAAATCGAATTATAGGCACTTACATTTCTATGGTAGTCCCTTATATTATATCTTACAAATTATTAGTATTGTTTGAATTGTTAACTTATTTTATAATAAAGAAATTATATCCTAATTATATTTTAAAAAGAACATTCGGTTTCAACGTTAAGCTGTGGTCTAAGGCGGCGTGGCATGAATAAATACTAAAATAAAATTAAATGTTAAAAATCTTTATTCATACGTTATTAAAAGTTAAAAATCTTTATTAATAAAACAGGATAGAAGCATATGAAAGTCAAGGTAAACTATAGTTGCAAATTAGGTTATACGATGTTTTTCGGATATACTACTGCCTCGGGTAAAATGGTCCTGTTATTTTAAATCACGTATTTGAAAGAGTTAATTATTATTGCTACATAGAAAAAATCGTGCATTACGATGTTTTTCGGATATACTACTGCCTCGGGTAAAATGGTCCTGTTATTTTAAATCACGTATTTGAAAGAGTTAATTATTATTGCTACATAGAAAAAATCGTGCATTACGATGTTTTTCGGATATACTACTGCCTCGGGTAAAATGGTCCTGTTATTTTAAATCACGTATTTGAAAGAGTTAATTATTATTGCTACATAGAAAAAATCGTGCATTACGATGTTTTTCGGATATATTCCCATCATTAGCCCAGCGTCTTGACCACTAGGCCTCCTAGGGTACCCATTTATCTACCAACCACTTTCTTTATTGTGTGGAACAGCTGGGCTTTGCTGCGCGCCGGCTGCCGTCGGGTCTCGAACCCTGGGCCGATGGATTCGTAGTCCGCGACGCTAACCACTACACCACCGAGGCGGTATTTGTCATTACTTACTCGGACTATAGTGGATTTAATTATCCCAGAAGAGTTCCATGCACGGTCTGTGTGTGTAGCTATATATATATATATATATATATATATATATATATATATTGTGTGTACGTTTTTCCCTTGACCTTCGTCAGAATGAACAATTCGGGCGGAAGCTAACCAAAGGTTATCCAAAGGGTATATATATATATATATATTATATATTATTATTTCTACAATGAAACGGGGTCGGGCCGAAGAACGGGTGAGAGATCTCCCCCCCATATATATATATATATATATATATATATATATATATATATATATATATCATTATATTTCTATATGACACCATACAAATTACGCGTAAATATTGTAGAAGTAATAAGAATGATAAAATTAATATCTGAAGTCAGTGGTGATTTCTGCTCGAATAGCTTGTAGAAGGATAATCTCTCGGCCCGAAAAAGGTCCCTAGAGACCTTTTTCGTTCGAATTCTCCGAAACCAACCTCGCTATAGTGGACTGTGTCTTGGGGAAATCCAACTTTCTTCGTTTCTTTTAATTTCGTTTTTTCATTTTTTCTTCGCAGGGAATGAGGCTGTATGTTTCATAAGTTTTCATCTCGTTTGGTGGAATTGTATCGTAAATTATCGTGTTTCGAATTGTATCGTAAATGATCATTTCGTTTCGTTATTCGTGAGGGCTGAATTATGGATAACTATGTTATTTGTTTCGTTCATCTTCAAGTTTAATGAAGCTGTATTTAAATGAAGTTTCAATTAATTGGTTTTACTGTTATTTAGGAAAATTTATATTGGGAGCAAACGTTACAATAATAAGCTTATGTCGATATAGTTACCCATTGAATTGGAACTCTTTATTCACGTTTGCTATTATTTATTGAATGGTGGATAATTAGTTGGGTAACCCTATAAAAATTCGTTTTCTGTCTAACGAAATAGGGTAACTTTACTAATTCTATTAAAGCGTAATGAAAGAGGCGCTTGTGTTATTTTATACGGTTGAATCTTGTATAACCATATATTGTGGTATTTTATATGATTCATTAGTTTATTATATATACAAGTACATTTGGAATAACAGCCGTTATATATGTGTTACACGATTAATGGGACACATGGCGCTATCTGGATTACCTTGCGCTATCTGGCAACTCAGCCAGAATAGAGGATTATAAAAGATCGCGAAGCTGGCGAAGAACCATTCCCCCCTCGGCTCCGGCCGAGTAAGGAGCTCTGCTCCTTCTATTTCAGGCCCTTTGGTAAACCCCATAGTGGCCTCTTAGGTTAGGGAAACGAAAATAAATTGGGGGAGAACTCCACTCTGTCCTTCAGGTGTCTCTCTCCCTCCTTCAGCTCTCTCTCTCTCTCTCCTGCATGTATCTTCCTCCTTCAGGCGCCTCTCTCTCTCTCTCCTGCATGTTTGCCTCCAGCATGTGTACTGCATGTGTACATCCAGCATGTGTACCTACTGCATGTGTGCGTGTACCTCCAGCATGTGTACTGCATGTGTACTCCTGCATGTATACGTATGTGTGTACCTACTGCATGTGTACCTACTGCATGTGTACCTCCAGCATGTGTACTCCTGCATGTGTACCTATCCTCTCTCCTTCAGGCGTCTCTCCCTCCTACAGGCATCTCTCTCTTCTTCAGGCGTCTCTCCCTCCTACAGGCATCTCTCTCTCTCTCTCTCCTTCAGGCGTCTCTCCCCTTGGCTCAGCCAACTGGCTGATTCTGGCTGATTCGGAGCCTATAAAACAACGCCAGCCCGGCTGGAAGTCTTAGTGTGCACTTGGCTCCTGCCAGGTGAACACCTCTCCTCCTTTCTCTCCTCCTTCTTTCTCTTGGGGGATAACGCCGCCTCCAAGTTTCCCCCACCCCCCTTTCCCCCACCCCCCCCTTGCAACATCCCCCCTCCCCCTTTACAACAACCCCCCTTTGCAACAACCCCCACCCCCCTTTGCAACATTACATAATAACCTGCAACATTCCTGCACTCTCCCCTTTTTCGGCTATACTACTAGCTCTATAATTACCATGCTCATAGAGTCAGCGTGCATGCGAACTCCTGCAGAGTTATATTATGTTTTAGTCTTAAACTATGAGAGTATTCAGTACTTTGTTTAGTCTATTTTCAAACACATTTACACTTTGACTGGAAACAACCTCTGAGGGAAGTTGGTTCCAGATATTTACTATTTTATAGGAAAAGAAATTGCCACAGTCCTAAATGTCTTTAGTTCCAGTTTAAACCCATTATTTCTTGTCGGATTGGCATTAAGTGAGAACAAGTTTCTGTAATCTACCCTGTCTATTCCATTGAGCATCTTGAAGACTTGAATAAGCTGACCCCTCAACCTCCTCGTCTCTAAGGTAAACAGATTTAGGCGCTCCAATCTCCGTTGGTAGCTTTGCATTCTCATTGAAGGGATCAATTTTGTAGCCCTTGCTTGTACTCTTTCTAACATTTCTATGTCCTTCTGAGGGATGGAGACCAAAACTGCGCACAGTATTCCAGTTGAGGTATGACTAGTGAATTATAAAGAGACATTACAGTCTCCTTGTTCCGGAACTGGAACTGTCCTTTAATATAACCTAATATTTTTAAGGCCCTCTCTTCGACTTCTACACAGTGCTTCGACGGTTTCAGATCGTTGCTGATATAGACTCCTAAGTCTTTCTCTAGATCGGTCTCAGTCAAGTTCCTTCCCAAGAGAGAGTAATCGGTCTTCTGGTTTTTATAACCTATGTGCATTACCTTACATTTGTCCAAGTTGAATGGCATCTGCCAAGTAGCAGACCATTCGCCCAACCTGTCAAGATCATTCTGAAACGTTCTTACGCCCTCCTCAGTACCTACACTACTTCCTAGCTTCGTATCGTCTGCAAATTTGGAGATTGTACTTAGAAGCCCGACGTCTATATCGTTAATATAGATGATAAAAA
This sequence comes from Bathynomus jamesi, assembly GCA_023014485.1. Classification (NCBI taxonomy): domain Eukaryota; kingdom Metazoa; phylum Arthropoda; class Malacostraca; order Isopoda; family Cirolanidae; genus Bathynomus; species Bathynomus jamesi. The sequence goes on along the minus strand of JAJOZX010016808.1, from coordinate 18,770 downwards.
GTAAAGGACCCAGAACGGAACCCTGTGGGACACCACTGGTGATGGGCGCCCACTCCGAAGCCACTCCATTCATTACCACTCTCTGCTTTCTATCTTTTAACCAATCCTCAATCCAGTTGGAAACGAGCCCGGTGATTCCTAGTCCTTTGACTTTAGTCATCAATCTCGCGTGAGGGACTTTGTCAAAGGCTTTCTGAAAGTCGAGATACACTATATCTATTGCCCTACTTGCATCGTACAGTTTATGCATATTATGGAAAAATTCTAACAGGTTTGTCAGACAGGATCTATGTCGCCTAAATCCATGTTGAGAATAAAAAATTAGATTGTTAAATTCAAGGTGATACACAATACGTTTTGTAATGATGGATTCCAACAGTTTGCCGACAACTGATGTTAAACTGATCGGGCGATAATTACAAGGATTTTCCCTATCACCTTTTTAAAGATTGGTGTTACATTTGCTAACTTCCAGTCGGTTGGAACTTTCCCTAACTCGATTGATTGTTTGAATATGGTTACTAAGTCGTCAACAACATTGTGGCTAACCTATTTTAATACCCTTGGAAGAAATAAGTCGGGGCCAGATGATTTGTATTTGTTCATCTTATCAATTAATTGCTGTACCTCATTTCTTGTAAAACTTATGGTCTCTACGGGATGGTCACCGTCATATGTAATCCGAGGAAATGGCACTTATATTGTGTCTTCCTCCGTGAAGACTGTAACGAAGAACTCGTTTAACGTATTAGCTATATCTTTATCACTGAATTTCAGTACGCCATTTCTATCTTTTAGGGGGCCTACAGAATTTTTAATTGGCTTTCCGCTATTAACCTGGGCAAAAAATTCTTTAGGGTTAACTTTACAGAGTGAGGCAACTCTAACTTCTTCATCACGTTTGGCTGATCTAATTAAGGACTTAACCCTTCTCATAGGTTTATATAGTTTTCTGAATTAGTCTGGTTGAAATGCGACTTAAGTAGTTTGTAGGCTCTATTTCTTCCCGTAATAACACTTCTAATTTCGTTGTTAAACCATTTCGGCGACTTTGTTGACAAGGAAACTATTTTAGTGGGTATAAAAGTGTTCTGTAATATTCTAAATTGATCCCTATATGAGCTCCAGGTGACATTGACATCCTCACTTATTAGAACTTCAAGTGTGTCTAAACTACTTCGGAAGCTTTCAAAATTTGCTCTCGAGAAATCCAGTCTTTCACGAGTCTTTTCGCGTGTATTAACTGGAACCCTGAGGTCAAACCTAATCAAATTATGATCGCTGTTACTCAAATTTTCACCAATTGTCAGGTTAGAGACTAGATCATCTTCGTTCGTGAATATGAGGTCTAGTTTATTATTACCCCTTGTAGGACCGTCAACCTATTGACTTAAGTTATCATCGGCAAATTCCAACAGTCTTGAGCCCTCAGCATCAGCTGTTTTGTTTTCCCAATTTATATTACCACAATTAAAATCACCAAAAATCGCACTGATCTTATTATTCACTATTCTGCTTAATTGGTTATACAAGTTAATATCCTTATCAACGGGGTAGTGAGGTTGCCTATATACTAGAAGTACATGCACTACTTTATTATTTAGGTTTAGATCAATTCCCGACATTTCATGAGCAGATACGATATTACTGTTTACCGGGTGCAAGAAGTCCCGAGCATACAAAAGTACACCGCCGCCTTCCCTTCCGTTCCTATCTTTGTGAAACATTTTGTAACCCACCATTTCAAATTCTCCTACAAAATCCCTTGATTCAGAATGAATCCAGGATTCCGTTATTCCTATAATATCAAAGTTCTCAGTTTTGACTAACGTAATAAATTCCATTAGTTTGTTTCTAATTGACCTCGCATTGAAGAGCACAGTTTTGAGTGATTTTAAGTTGTGATTTTTTCCTAATTGGCCTGAGTCGTTTCCCGACGCAGTTGAACCAACTACTGGGGGAGTGGGTTGAACTGCTGTTGGAGGGGGACTAACTGCTGTTGAGGGGGACTAACTGCTGCTGGAGGGGGACTAACTGCTGCTGGAGGGGGACTAACTGCTGCTGGAGGGGGACTAACTGCTGGGAGAGGAGGATCGACTACTGGGGGAGGAGGACCGACTACTGGGGGAGGAGGACCGACTGCTGGGGGAGGAGGACCGACTGTTTGGGGAGCAGGATCAATTGCTGGTTTGGGGGGGTCCTAGTTTAAAAAGATTATACAAATTAATGTTCAGTAAATCACCATACTTCCTTTACCCCTTCTGGTTAAAATGTATCCCGTCCGAACCAAAGTATTCCCATTTCCGTAGAATATAGGCCAAAAATCAACAAACTTTAGGCCTTTTTCATCACACATGCGTCTAACTCTTTTATTTATGCTAATGGCTTTACTTGAAGTATAGTCACTAGCACGCATTCGAGGGAGAATCCCTACGACCATACCCATATCTGTCCTATCCCTAACCTTGTCGGTTAGGATCTTGAACTCTTTTACAATGGACTCTCTCTACCCTCCTGTCCCTCCTAGAAAAATGTCATTGCCACCAACATGTACAATGATGGGGCAACTCTTATTCTTGATATTAATTTTGACTAGTTGAGAGAAAGAGAGAGTTACAAGGAGTTACAAGGACAAGAGGAAGCCTCAAAGACCTCTCGGCCACTCTGGGAGGTTCCTGTTATTAAAAGTTTATTTTTGTTTCAACTATCCTAATAGTAGTAGAAAACTGGATAGAAAAGTAGAAGGCTCTCTCCCCACCCTCCGCTGCCTCCCTGCCAGAGGCAGGTACGGAAAAAGGTTGAAGAAAATACCTTGACCCTGAAAAAGTAGCCAAGGAAATTTTAGAGGAAAGTGGAGAATATATAAATAGCTCTATATTTAGCTTGCTCACAGAGACACCGTGCAAGCGAACTCCTGCAGAGTTTTCTTATGTTTTAATCTTAAACTATGAGAGTATTCAGTATTTTGTCTAGCCTATTTTTAAACGCATTTACACTTTGACTGGAAACAACCTCTGAGGGAAGTTGGTTCCGGATATTAACTATTTTATAGGAAATGAAATTTCCGCAGACAGAGGTCCTAAATGTCTTTAGTTCCAGTTTAAACCCATTATTTCTTGTCGGATTGGCATTAAGTGAGAATAAGTTTCTGTAATCTACCCTGTCTATTCCTTTGAGCATCTTGAAGACTTGAATAAGCTGACCCCGCAACCTCCTCGTCTCTAAGCTAAACAGATTTAGGCGCTCCAATTTCCGTTGGTAGCTTTGCATTCTCATTGAAGGGATCAATTTTGTAGCCCTTGCTTGTACTCTTTCTAGCCTTTATATATCCTTCCTGAGGGATGGAGACCAAAACTGCGCACAGTATTCCAGTTGAGGTCTGACTAGAGAATTATAAAGAGACATTACAGTCTCCTTGTTCCGAAACTGGAACTGTCTTTTAATATAACCTAATAATTTTAAGGCCCTCTTTTCGACTTCTGCACAGTGCTTCGACGGTTTCAGATCGTTGCTGATATAGACTCCCAAGTCTTTCTCTAGATCGGTCTCAGTCAAGTTCCTTCTCAAGAGAGAGTAATCGGTCTTTGGGTTTTTATAACCTATGTGCATTACCTTACATTTGTCCAAGTTGAATGGCATCTGCCAAGTAGCAGACCATTCGCCCAACCTGTCAAGATCATTCTGAAGCATTCTTACGCCCTCCTAAGTACCTACACTACTTCCTAATTTCGTATCGTCTGCAAATTTTGAGATTGCACTTAGAAGCCTGACGTCTATATCGTTAATATAGATGATAAAAAGTAAAGGACCCAGAACGGAACCCTGTGGGACACCACTGGTGACCGGCGCCCACTCCGAAGCCACTCCATTTATTACCACTCTCTGCTTTCTATCTTTTAACCAATCCTCAATCCAGTTGGAAACGAGCCTGGTGATTCCTAGTCCTTTGACTTTAGCTATCAATCTAGCGTGAGGGACTTTGTCAAAGTCTTTTTGAAAGTCGAGATACACTATATCTATTGCCCTACTTGCATCGTACAGTGTATGCATATTATGGAAAAACTCTAACAGGTTTGTCAGACAGGATCTATGTCGCCTAAATCCATGTTGAGAATAAAAAATTAGAGTGTTAGATTCAAGATGATACGCAATACGTTTTGTAATGATGGATTCCAACAGTTTGCCGACAACTGATGTTAAACTGATCGGGCGATAATTACAAGGATTTTCCCTATCACCCTTTTTAAAGATTGGTGTTACATTTGCTAACTTCCACTCGGTTGGAAGAGGAGAGAGAAGAAGAAGAAGAGAGGAGAGAGAAGAAGAAGAAGAGAGAGGAGAGAGAAGAAGAAGAGAGAAGAGAGAGAAGAAGAAGAAGAGAGAGAAGAGAGAGAAGAAGAAGAGAGAGAAGAGAGAGAAGAGAGAGAAGAGAGAGAAGAGAGAAGAAGAAGAAGAGAGAAGAAGAGAGAAGAAGAAGAGAGAAGAGAGAGAAGAGAGAAGAAGAGAGAAGAAGAAGAGAGAAGAGAGAAGAGAGAGAAGAGAGAAGAAGAGAGAAGAAGAAGAGAGAAGAGAGAGAAGAGATAAGAAGAGAGAAGAAGAAGAAGAGAGAAGAAGAGAGAAGAAGAAGAGAAGAAGAGAGAAGAAGAAGAAGAGAGAAGAAGAGAGAAGAAGAGAGAAGAGAGAGAAGAGAGAAGAAGAGAAGAAGAAGAGAGAAGAGAGAGAAGAGAGAGAAGAGAGAAGAAGAGAGAAGAAGAAGAAGAGAGAAGAAGAAGAAGAGAGAAGAAGAGAGAAGAAGAAGAGAGAAGAGAGAGAAGAGAGAAGAGAGAGAGAAGAAGAAGAGAGAAGAGAGAAGAGAGAAGAAGAAGAGAAGAGAGAGAGAGAGAGAAGAAGAGAGAAGAAGAGAGAAGAGAGAGAAGAGAGAGAAGAGAGAAGAAGAGAGAAGAAGAAGAAGAGAGAAGAAGAGAGAAGAAGAAGAGAGAAGAGAGAGAAGAGAGAAGAAGAGAGAAGAAGAAGAGAGAAGAGAGAGAAGAGAGAAGAAGAGAGAAGAAGAAGAGAGAAGAGAGAGAAGAGAGAGAAGAGAGAAGAAGAGAGAAGAAGAAGAAGAGAGAAGAAGAAGAAGAGAGAAGAAGAAGAGAGAAGAGAGAGAAGAAGAGAGAAGAAGAAGAGAAGAGAGAGAAGAAAGAGAGAAGAAGAAGAGAGAAGAGAGAGAAGAAGAGAGTTACAAGGAGTTACAAGGAAAAGAAGTACCTCAAAAGGCCTTGCGGCCCATACCGAGGAGGTACCAATGGCAACGGGTGCCAGGGAAAATTTTGTCTTTCAAACTATGCTAGCAGTAGTAGAAAACTGGATAGAAAAGTAGAAGGCTCTCTCCCCACCCTCCGCTCCCTCCCTGCCAGAGGCAGGTACGGAAAAAGGTTGAAGAAAATACCTTGACCCTGGAAAAGTAGCCAAGGAAATTTTACAGGAAAGTGGAGAATATATAAATAGCTCTATATTTAGCTTGCTCACAGAGACACCGAGCAAGCGAACTCCTGCAGAGTTTTCTGAGGTTTTAATCTTAAACTATGAGTGTGTTCTGTACTTTGTCTAGCATATTTTTAAACAGATTTACACTTTGACTGGAAACATCCTCTGAGGGAAGTTGGTTCCAGATATCAACTATTTTACAGGAAAAGAAATTTCCGCAGACTGAGGTCCTAAATGTCTTTACACACTCAAATAGTGTGCAAGATTTCGTCTAACCTTTTCTTGAACTGATCCACAGAGGAACTGTTCACAACTTCCGAAGGTAACCTGTTCCATGTGTCACAGATCTTATACGTAACATAATTCCCACACACACTAGTCCTAAACCGTTTCAAATCCAACTTCCAACCATTGTTGCGAGTTGGGTTATCATTTAAACTAAACATACTTCTAAAATCGACATCGTTGAACCCTCGTAAGAGCTTGAAAACCTCGATCAGTTGACCGCGCAGCCTCCGAGTTTCAAGCGAAAACAAGTTCAGGGCGCGTAACCGTCGATTGTAGCCCATATGCCTAACGGAAGGGATCAACTTTGTGGCCCTCGCCTGCACTCGCTCCAGCCTCTCAATATCTTTCCTGAGGGTGGGCGACCAGAACTGCACAGCATACTCCAGGTACGGCCGAACAAGGGAATTGTACAGTGAGAGCACAATCTCCTTGTTCCGAAACTGAAATTGCCTCCTGATATAACCCAATAGTTTCTGGGCTTTCTTTTCCATCTCTACACACTGTTTCGTAAACTTAAGGTCGCTGCTAATTAGCACACCCAAGTCCTTTTCTAAATCAGTCACCTCGATATTACTGCCAACATCGAGTAGTCCGACTTGGGATTGGCGTAGCCAATGTGCATCACTTTGCATTTACCCAAGTTAAACGGCATTTGCCATTTTTCGGACCACTCTCCTATCCTACCTAGGTCCGCACGCAGTTCCTCGATCGCTTCGGGCGTCCCAACATTGGCCCCAAGCTTGGTGTCATCAGCGAATTTGGCGATCCGACTGACGATGCCACCGTCGATATCATTTATGTAAATGGTAAACAACAGTGGCCCCAAAACGGAACCCTGAGGAACCCCACTAGTGACCGAGGCCCAACCCGAACTAGCCCCTTTAATTACCACCCTCTGCCGCCTATTCCTTAGCCAGTTTTCAATCCACCTACCTATTTCCCCACCGATACCCAGCGCGCGCACTTTCGCCATTAGCCGGCGGTGAGGTACCTTATCAAAGGCTTTCTGAAAGTCGAGATAAAGTATATCAATCGCCCTACTCTTATCGTACTCACTCAACATGACGTGGAAAAACTCGAGCAAGTTGGTGAGACACGACCTATGCCGTCTAAACCCATGTTGGGAGTCCCCAAGCAGCTTGTAGGAATCCAAATGGTCAACGATTCTATCAGCTATTATCCTTTCTAATAATTTACCTACAACTGAAGTGAGACTAATAGGACGATAGTTCCCTGGACTTTCGTGATCCCCTTTCTTAAAGATAGGGGTCACGTTGGCCTCTCTCCAGTCACCAGGCACCTGGCCCATCTCCAACGATTTGTTGAAGACTGTAGCCAGGTGGGGAGCCACCTGGTCGCGCACTTCTCGCAAAACACTGGGGAGAAACTGGTCTGGCCCAGGAGCCTTAAACGCGCTCAGTTTGTCTATTCTATGAGCAACGACTGTCGCCGTACATCTAACACTATCCAGGTCAGCACCTTCGTGCCTCACAGCTGGCTCGGGGATGACGCGGGTATCCTCCCTGGTGAACACTCCCGCAAAGTACTCATTAAGCACCTTAGCGATGTCCGCGTCGGAGGCCCGCAGAACGCCGCTTCCGTCCTTTAAAGGACCTATCATGCTTCTAATAGGCTTTCTACTATTAACATAACTGAAGAACTCCTTAGGGTTCCTCTTGCAGAGGCTTGCCACCCGTAGTTCTTCGTTACGTTTCGCTAGCCTAACCTTCGCCTTCACTTCCCTACACAGGCGGACATACGCTTCAGTGTTCTCGTGGGAACGATTGGCCTTCGCCCTCCTATACACTACTTTCCTATTTCGGATAGCCGAAGCGATGCCACGATTGAACCACTTAGGCTGCGTTGAAGCAGGGGTGACCGGTTTTGAGGGTATGGCAGCAGACTGCAGCACCATAAACTCATCCCGGAATGCACTCCACACTCCCTCAACATCGCCGCCAACCTCTAACCCCATCTCTGCTACGCTATCCCTGAGGCTAACAAAGTTCGCCCGCCGGAGATCGAGCTTACTGCCTCTCGAGTTACTACGCTTCACCCGAGGGACGCACACACGGAACCTAATAATACCGTGATCACTCCCGCCCAACGATTCGTCAACGGTGAGGCCAGTGACGAGGTTGTCTTCGGTCGTGAATACTAAGTCTAGAACGCTTTCGCCTCGTGTAGGCTCGTTGACCCACTGAGTGAGGAAGTTCTCATCAGCAAAGTCAACTAGCCTCCTCCCTTCAGCATCGGCAGTCCTGTTTTCCCACTTTATGCCGCGACAGTTGAAGTCTCCTAAAACTACACACACCCTATCCCCTAGCAGGCTACTGAGTTCGGTGTACAGGGCTGTATCCTCCTCGAGGAGGAGATGCGGAGGTCTGTACACCAAGATTAACCTATAGTTCGTCCCTCCCACGTTCAGATCGACGCCAAGCAGCTCCCGTTCCGACCGGAACTGGCAGTCAACCAGAAGAGAGAAGAAGAGAGAAGAAGAAGAAGAGAGAAGAGAGAGAAGAAGAAGAAGAGAGAAGAGAGAGAAGAAGAGAGAAGAGAGAAGAGAGAGAGAGAGAGAAGAAGAAGAGAGAAGAAGAGAGAAGAAGAAGAAGAGAGAGAAGAAGAGAGAGAAGAAGAAAGAAGAGAGAAGAGAGAGAAGAAGAGAGAAGAGAGAAGAAGAAGAGAGAAGAGAGAAGAAGAAGAAGAAGAGAGAGAGAAGAAGAAGAAGAGGAGAGAAGAGAGAAGAGAGAAGAGAGAGAAGAAGAAGAAGAGAGAAGAGAGAGAAGAAGAGAGAGAGAAGAGAGAAGAAGAAGAAGAAGAAGAAGAGAGAGAGAGAGAGAAGAGAGAAGAAGAGAGAAGAAGAAGAAGAGAGAGAGAGAGAAAGAAGAAGAGAGAAGAGAGAGAAGAAGAGAGAAGAAGAGAGAAGAAGAAGAAGAGAGAAGAGAGAGAAGAAGAGAGAAGAGAGAGAAGAAGAAGAAGAGAGAAGAGAGAGAAGAAGAGAGAAGAAGAGAGAAGAAGAAGAGAGAAGAGAGAAGAAGAAGAGAGAAGAGAGAGAAGAAGAGAGAAGAGAGAGAAGAAGAAGAAGAGAAGAGAGAGAGAAGAGAGAAGAAGAAGAGAGAAAGAGAAGAAGAAGAAGAAGAGAGAAGAAGAAGAGAGAAGAGAGAGAGAAGAGAGAGAAGAGAGAAGAAGAAGAAGAAGAGAGAAGAGAGAGGAAGAGAGAAGAAGAAGAAGAGAGAAGAGAGAGAAGAGAGAGAAGAAGAAGAAGAGAGAAGAGAGAGAAGAAGAGAGAAGAGAGAGAAGAAGAGAGAAGAAGAGAGAAGAAGAGAGAAGAAGAAGAAGAGAGAAGAGAGAGAAGAAGAAGAGAGAAGAAGAAGAAGAGAGAGAAGAGAGAAGAAGAGAGAAGAAGAGAGAAGAAGAAGAAGAGAGAAAGAGAGAAGAAGAAGAAGAGAGAAGAGAGAGAAGAGAGAAAGAAGAGAGAAGAAGAAGAAGAGAGAAGAAGAGAGAAGAAGAAGAGAGAAGAAGAGAGAAGAAGAAGAAGAGAGAAGAAGAGAGAAGAAGAAGAAGAGAGAAGAAGAGAGAAGAAGAGAGAAGAGAGAAGAAGAGAGAAGAAGAGAGAAGAAGAAGAAGAAGAAGAAGAGAAGGAGAAGAAGAGAAGAAGAGAGAGAAGAGAGAGAAGAGAAGAAGAGAGAGGAGAGAGAAGAGAAGAAGAGAGAAGAAGAGAGAAGAGAGAAGAAGAGAGAAGAAGAGAGAGAAGAGAGAAGAAGAAGAGAGAGAGAGAAGAGAGAGAAGAAGAGAGAAGAAGAAGAGAGAAGAGAGAGAAGAGAGAAGAGAAGAGAGAAGAGAGAGAAGAAGAGAGAAGAAGAAGAGAGAAGAGAGAGAAGAGAGAGAAGAAGAGAGAAGAAGAGAAGAAGAAGAAGAGAGAAGAGAGAGAGAAGAAGAAGAGAGAAGAGAGAGAAGAAGAAGAAGAGAGAAGAGAGAGAAGAAGAGAGAAGAAGAAGAGAGAAGAGAGAGAAGAAGAGATAAGAAGAGAGAAGAAGAAGAGAGAAGAGAGAGAAGAAGAGAGAAGAAGAAGAAGAAGAGAGAAGAGAGAGAAGAAGAGAGAAGAGAGAAGAAGAAGAGAGAAGAGAGAGAAGAAGAGAGAAGAGAGAGAAGAAGAAGAAGAGAGAAGAGAGAGAAGAGAGAGAAGAAGAAGAAGAGAGAAGAGAGAGAAGAAGAGAGAAGAGAGAGAAGAAGAAGAAGAGAGAAGAGAGAGAAGAAGAGAGAAGAAGAGAGAAGAAGAGAGAAGAAGAAGAAGAGAGAAGAGAGAGAAGAAGAAGAGAGAAGAAGAGAGAGAGAGAAGAGAGAGAGAGAGAAGAAGAAGAAGAGAGAGAGAGAGAAGAAGAGAGAGAAGAAGAGAGAAGAAGAGAAGAGAGAGAGAGAGAGAAGAAGAAGAGAGAAGAAGAGAGAAGAGAGAAGAAGAGAGAAGAAGAAGAAGAAGAAGAAGAAGAGAGAAGAAGAGAGAAGAAGAAGAAGAGAGAAGAGAGAGAAGAGAGAAGAAGAGAGAAGAGAGAAGAAGAGAGAAGAAGAGAGAAGAAGAAGAGAGAAGAAGAGAGAAGAAGAAGAGAGAAGAAGAGAGAAGAAGAAGAAGAGAGAAGAGAGAGAAGAAGAGAAGAGAGAAGAAGAGAGAAGAAGAAGAAGAGAGAGGAGAGAGAAGAAGAAGAAGAGAGAGGAGAGAGAAGAAGAAGAAGAGAGAGGAGAGAGAAGAAGAAGAAGAAGAGAAGAAGAGAGAAGAGAGAGAAGAAGAGAGAAGAAGAGAGAAGAGAGAAGAAGAGAGAGAGAAGAGAGAAGAGAGAGAAGAAGAAGAGAGAAGAGAGAGAAGAAGAGAGAAGAAGAAGAAGAGAGAAGAAGAGAGAAGAAGAGAGAGAAGAAGAGAGAAGAAGAAGAAGAGAGAAGAAGAGAGAAGAAGAAGAAGAGAGAAGAAGAAGAAGAGAGAGAGAGAGAGAGAGAAGAAGAGAAGAGAGAGGAGAGAGAGAAGAAGAAGAGAGAGGAGAGAGAAGAAGAAGAGAGAGGAGAGAGAAGAAGAAGAAGAGAGAAGAGAGAGAAGAAGAAGAAGAGAGAAGAGAGAGAGAGAGAGAAGAGAGAAGAAGAAGAGAAGAAGAGAGAAGAAGAGAGAAGAGAGAAGAAGAAGAGAAGAAGAGAGAAGAGAGAAGAAGAAGAAGAGAGAGAAGAAGAGAGAAGAGAGAAGAAGAGAGAAGAAGAAGAAGAGAGAAGAAGAAGAAGAGAGAAGAGAGAGAAGAAGAAGAAGAGAGAAGAAGAGAGAGGAAGAGAGAGGAGAGAGAAGAAGAGAAGAAGAGAGAGGAGAGAGAAGAAGAGAAGAGAGAAGAAGAGAGAGGAAGAGAGAGGAGAGAGAGAAGAAGAAGAGAGAGGAGAGAGAAGAAGAAGAGAGAGGAGAGAGAAGAAGAGAAGAGAGAGAAGAAGAAGAGAGAGAGGAGAGAGAAGAAGAAGAAGAGAGAGGAGAGAGAAGAAGAAGAAGAGAGAAGAGAGAGAGAAGAGAGAAGAGAGAGAAGAGAGAAGAAGAGAGAGAAGAAGAAGAGAGAAGAAGAGAGAAGAGAGAGAAGAGAGAAGAAGAGAGAAGAAGAAGAAGAGAGAAGAGAGAGAAGAGAGAAGAAGAGAGAAGAAGAGAGAAGAAGAAGAGGAGAGAGAAGAAGAAGAAGAGAGAGGAGAGAGAAGAAGAAGAGAGAGAGGAGAGAGAAGAAGAAGAAGAGAGAGGAGAGAGAAGAAGAAGAGAGAGAGAAGAAGAAGAAGAGAGGGAGAGAGAAGAAGAAGAAGAGAGAGGAGAGAGAGAAGAAGAAGAGAGAGAGAGAGAAGAAGAAGAAGAAGAGAGAGGAGAGAAGAAGAAGAGAAGAAGAGAGAGAGAAGAAGAAGAAGAAGAGAGAGGAGAGAGAGAGAAGAAGAAGAAGAGAGAAGAAGAAGAAGAAGAGAGAAGAAGAAGAAGAAGAGAGAAGAAGAAGAGAGAGAAGAAGAGAGAAGAAGAGAGAAGAGAGAGAAGAAGAGAGAAGAAGAAGAGAGAGAAGAAGAGAGAGAGAGAAGAAGAGAGAAGAGAGAGAAGAAGAGAGAGAAGAGAAGAGAGAAGAGAGAGAAGAAGAGAGAAGAGAGAGAAGAGAAGAGAGAAGAGAGAGAGAAGAAGAAGAGAGAGAAGAAGAAGAAGAGAGAAGAAGAAGAGAGAAGAAGAAGAGAGAAGAGAGAGAAGAAGAAGAAGAGAGAGAGAAGAAGAAGAGAGAGAGAAGAAGAAGAGAGAGAAGAAGAAGAAGAGAGAGAAGAAGAAGAAGAGAGAGAAGAAGAAGAAGAAGAGAGAGAAGAAGAAGAAGAGAGAGAAGAAGAACAAATGCCGTAATTCTTCTACATACGCGCAGAAACCAATGCCCTCATTTTTTCATTTGTTTCGTTCTCTTTCCTCATCTTGCGCGGAATATTCTCCTATACAAGCGTCGTTCTTTACGGTGATATAATATATATATATATATATATATATATATATATATATATAGGGCGTCCCCAAAAATGTATACACACTTTAATAATTATAAAGGCAGTGTTTATTAAAATACATTTCATTTCAAAATGTAATAGAATCTACAGACATTATTTAATTGTTTTGTCAACGCCTGTTTTCAAACTGACGTCCGTTCTGGTCCAGGCACTGCTGATAACGCGAAGCAATGGAATCGCAAACATCACGAAACATTTCGTTTGGTATTTGTGTGCATTCTCGTTCAATGGCTGCTCTCAATTCAGCGACTGTTGCAGGTTTTATAGCGTAGACTTTGTCTTTTAAGTATCCCCATAAAAAAAAGTCTAGTGGTGTGAGGTCTGGTGAACGCGGAGGGTATTCTACGAACCCCTTCGTCCAATCCACATCCACATCGTGCCAAGTACCACTCGCAATACTCCACTCTTCGGTCCGGATCATCTTCATTAATAGCATGGACTAATCTTGGAATGTAACTTTTCCATTGACAGCGCTTCAAAATGCGTTGGACAGACGATTCTGAAATTCCTACCTCACGACTCGCTTGCCGCACAGATTTTCTTGGACTTTGGTGATACGTTTCCAGTACTCTTTCTTGCTTTGTCGGGCTTGTCGATGTCCGTGGTCTTCCGGAACGCTTCTTGTGGACATTCTGAACAGTTCCATCGGCTTCAAACTTATCTCTAATTCGAGTGATGGTAAGTCGCGTTGGTGGATCTGTTTGAAACTCCCTCCTAAACTGTCTTTGCACTTCAACTGCGTTTTCACACTTCCAGTAGCATTTTAGAATGAATTTCCTTTGTTCAAAGCTTAGTCTGACTGCCATTATTAATTCTAATGGGTTTAACTTGGAAAGAAGAAACATCAATTGAGCTATCAGCTGTTAAAGTGTGTATACATTTTTTTGGGACGCCCTGAAAATAATTTTTTGTGTGAAATGTAAATAATTTTTACATGTATGCGAGCAGTGAAGTTCCTTGAGAGCCAATGTTTTCACTTCAATTTTGTTTTCAGTCATATTGGGCTTGAATACCTAAAAATCCTCTATCTAAGCGGCTGCAACAATCTATTTTTAAATGAAACATTTTTTTTTTTAAGAAGTATTTTTAACTTATTTTTTCAGCCATTGCTCTATCGAGTCAAAATAGCAAGATTTTTTCTCTTCATGTTTATATTCATTGCAGAGAGAAATGGTTCAACCAAAATTTTAAATCCAATATCTTCTACAATGCTAAAAGGCCGCCCGTCTATTGTCACCCACGAAATAAGGTCATTTTCTAAAGTTTTCTTATGAAGTTGCGGGTGAACTCCACCTTTAATTTGTTTAAAAAAGTTTTTAACGCTAGTTTGGCCTACATTCATTCCCTTTGTTTGTATTTGAGTTTTCGAAGTACTGCTAGTGCCCGGTAGGCTTTTATCATGATCCTAAACTTTACGATATATGTCTGGATGACACGATTTTAGGTGTCGCTTTAGGTTTGTCACATGATTGCCACTATACACTTTTCCACACTTTTCAATTTGGCATGTAGATGTTTTATCAATATTATTATATTTAAAATATTCATTTGTACGGCTAATTTTTTTGCTACTCCCCACCGAAAAAAAGACCTTGTAAAGGCATTGCAAATATAAATAGCAAACGAAGCACTAGAGACCAACCAATGCACACAGTACACAACTCACTAACAAACAATAAAATATATTAGGATTAGGTTATTCTTCCGTTACCGTTAACTCTCCACTTCCAGTCAGTCATTTGGAGGGTGGAGTGATAATTCAATAAATTGTTGCCAAATCTAAAGGCGCACACATAAATTTTGTAAACTAAAAACCCGGCTGTGCGGGTCCTTCACTTTCGGGTCGGTTCTGGGTCTAGGTCAATTTTAAAATCCACTTTCAGGTCCGGGTCCGGGTCTTATCTCACTTTCGAGTTAAACTCACGTCTGGGTCCGACCTGCCAGCCCTGGTTTAGAAGAGTTATTTTGACAGCCTTCCTTGTCACATTTATGGATGGTATATCCTTCGACTGCAATTTCACTACTTATGATTATGAGGTTCAAGTGTGTTTCCATGAGGGCTATAACTGTGCTAGTAGTGTTTCCTACTAAGTTCTTTAGGTAAAGTACCGGGTGTCCCATTCGAAATGAAACAACTTTGAAACCTTATCATTTTTTATTGAATGATGCAAACAATGTAATATTCACACAGTAAATGGTCAATGTCATAAAGTTTCATATGATATATGTAAATTATAACATTTAGATACATACATTAGATACATTGTGCATAGCATAATGTTTCCTTTTGTTAAGATCTTCACATGTTATATGCTGAACAATTTGAAGCTTATATGGATAGAGCTGCAGCCGCTTGCGCACGACTCTATGCAGAGTTGAACGAGGAAACTGCAGTTCGACACTGGCACGACGGATGGACTTTCTCGGGCTACTACCGCGTATTCAGTCAACATCTTCCGATCTTGTTCGCCCTCCAGAGTGTTCCTTTGGAACACTGCCAGTCTCCTCAAATTTCTTGGTCCATACATATAGGTCTCTTCTGGTGGGTGAGTCCTTGTGAAAGGTTGTACGGAATCGCCGTTGCACCAGAGTAGGGGACTTCAACTCAGCCATCCATAACACACATTTCGCTTTTTCTTGTAGGGTAAACATAATTCAATATCTGAAACAAATAAAAAACAATGACAAAAGTTTATGCATATGGTGTAGTAACTGGCAAAGTTTAACATTCTCACATTAATACTTTAAAAATTACAGAGTTTCAAAGTTGTTTCATTTCGAATGGGACACCCGGTACTTTCGTATGGTTTGAGTTTGGGTAAAGGCCCTGGATATTTAAGTAAATTAATGATACATTTGTGGAGTTATTTGTTTCATCTCCCACATATAGAGTAGCGGATGTATACATTAAAGTAGATTTAATATTAACACTTACAAATAAGTATTGTGTTTCTCTACATTATGATGATGAATTTCAGCTATTGTGCGATTCCATGTAGACGGTTTGGCAGGCGTGTACCCAGGATTTCAGGAAGGAGGGGGTCAAGCAAACACAATACGATGTAAAAGGAAAACAGTGTTTTATTACAATATCCATCACACATACAGTAAGTACATACCACATGATACGGCTAACGGTCATTTTAGACGAGAGTTAGTCGTCTTTTTTTTGTGCAAATAATTTAATTACGAGTAGGATCAATCGGAATATCAAGATGTACATGTGCCAGGGTCCAGAACTTCTGCTGCATTTCTTCATTATAAATTCATAAAAGAAAAAGTAAAATGTTGCATATATCTATAAGCACCAATAGGCTATAAGCAATCAACCTGTTAACAGATAGCAACATTTATTATGTAGCTATATATAAAATTGTTTAAATTTTTATTTTGCTTTTTGACTCAATTTTTTTTATAGCCTTTTTAACCCTAAAAGGACGACCGCTACATATTGATAACCTTTCAAATACACGCATTCATAACTTAACCCTACAAACAATTCCGGCGTTAAAGGGTTAATGGAGATCTATAAAATCAGCATCTCCAAGGGAGGAGTCGCGGACCCCCCTGTTGGTCTTTTTTGGTGTATTATTTAAGAGAGAAAAACGAACATTTTCTGAAGCCGTTTTTATTTTTTTAGTATTTATAGAGGATAGTTTATTAAAAATTAAATGCGTGAGTTGATGAACGAGTCAGTTATGATGTAAAAGAGAATGGATTAGGAGGGGAAGTTAAAAAGGAAGGAAGCAAAAACACAAATGACAGAAGTAGTTGATAGGGTGGGAGAAATGAGAGGCATGGGAGGAAGTAATAATCGGGGAGCAGGGGGGGGGGGGAGGAAGGGTCATGTATTAGTATGAGGTGAAAGGGAAGGAAAAAGAAAAATAAGAATGAAGGTAAATCAAAAGAAAATAACAAAGACAGAGAGAGAGAGAGAGAGAGAGAGAGAGAGAGAGAGAGGAGTTACAAGGAGTTACAAGGAGTTACAAGGAAAAGAAGTACCTCAAAAGGCCTTGCGGCCCATACCGAGGAGGTACCAATGGCAACGGGTGCCAGGGAAAATTTTGTAAAAGTTTATTTTTCTTTCAACTATGCTAGCAGTAGTAGAAAACTGGATAGAAAAGTAGAAGGCTCTCTCCCCACCCTCCGCTCCCTCCCTGCCAGAGGCAGGTACGGAAAAAGGTTGAAGAAAATACCTTGACCCTGGAAAAGTAGCCAAGGAAATTTTACAGGAAAGTGGAGAATATATAAATAGCTCTATATTTAGCTTGCTCACAGAGACACCGTGCAAGCGAACTCCTGCAGAGTTTTCTTAGTTTTAGTCTTAAACTATGAGTATTCAGTACTTTGTCTAGCCTATTTTTAAACACATTTACACTTTGACTGGAAACAACCTCTGAGGGAAGTTGGTTCCAGATATTAACTATTTTATAGGAAAAGAAATTTCCGCAGACTGAGGTCCTAAATGTCTTTACACACTCAAATAGTGTGCAAGATTTCGTCTACCCTTTTCTTGAACTGATCCACAGAGGAACTGTTCACAACTTCCGAAGGTAACCTGTTCCATGTGTCACAGATCTTATACGTAAAGTAATTCCCACACACACTAGTCCTAAACCGTTTCAAATCCAACTTCCAACCATTGTTGCGAGTTGGGTTATCATTTAAACTAAACATACTTCTAAAATCGACATCGTTGAACCCGCGTAAGAGCTTGAAAACCTCGATCAGTTGACCGCGCAGCCTCCGAGTTTCAAGCGAAAACAAGTTCAGGGCGCGTAACCGTCGATTGTAGCCCATATGCCTAACGGAAGGGATTAACTTTGTGGCCCTCGCCTGCACTCGCTCCAGCCTCTCAATATCTTTCCTGAGGGTGGGCGACCAGAACTGCACAGCATACTCCAGGTGCGGCCGAACAAGGGAATTGTACAGTGAGAGCACAATCTCCTTGTTCCGAAACTGAAATTGCCTCCTGATATAACCCAATAGTTTCTGGGCTTTCTTTTCCACCTCTACACACTGTTTCGTAAACTTAAGGTCGCTGCTAATTAGCACACCCAAGTCCTTTTCTAAATCAGTCACCTCGATATTACTACCCAACATCGAGTAGTCCGACTTGGGATTGGCGTAGCCAATGTGCATCACTTTGCATTTACCCAAGTTAAACGGCATTTGCCATTTTTCGGACCACTCTCCTATCCTACCTAGGTCCGCACGCAGTTCCTCGATCGCTTCGGGCGTCCCAACATTGGCCCCAAGCTTGGTGTCATCAGCGAATTTGGCGATCCGACTGACGATGCCACCGTCGATATCATTTATGTAAATGATAAACAACAGTGGCCCCAAAACGGAACCCTGAGGAACCCCACTAGTGACCGAGGCCCAACCCGAACTAGCCCCTTTAATTACCACCCTCTGCCGCCTATTCCTCAGCCAGTTTTCAATCCACCTACCTATTTCCCCACCGATACCCAGCGCGCGCACTTTCGCCATTAGCCGGCGGTGAGGTACCTTATCAAAGGCTTTCTGAAAGTCGAGATAAAGTATATCAATCGCCCTACTCTTATCGTACTCACTCAACATGACGTGGAAAAACTCGAGCAAGTTGGTGAGACACGACCTATGCCGTCTAAACCCATGTTGGGAGTCCCCAAGCAGCTTGTAGGAATCCAAATGGTCAACGATCCTATCAGCTATTATCCCTTCTAATAATTTACCTACAACTGAAGTGAGACTAATGGGACGATAGTTCCCTGGACTTTCGTGATCCCCTTTCTTAAAGATAGGGGTCACGTTGGCTTCCCTCCAGTCACCAGGCACCTGGCCCATCTCCAACGATTTGTTGAAGACTGTAGCCAGGTGGGGAGCCACCTGGTCGCGCACTTCTCGCAACACTCTGGGGAGAAACTGGTCTGGCCCAGGAGCCTTAAACGCGCTCAGTTTGTCTATTCTATCGGCAACGACTGTCGCGGTACATCTAACACTATCCAGGCCAGCACCTTCGTGCCTCACACCTGGCTCGGGGATGACGCGGGTATCCTCCCTGGTGAACACTCCCGCAAAGTACTCATTAAGCACATTAGCGATGTCCGCGTCGGAGGTCCGCAGAACGCCGCTTCCGTCCTTCTAATGGGCTTTCTACTATTAACATAACTGAAGAACTCCTTAGGGTTCCCCTTGCAGAGGCTTGCCACCCGTAGTTCTTCGTTACGTTTCGCTAGCCTAACCTTCGCCTTCACTTCCCTACACAGGCGGACATACGCAGTGTTCTCGTGGGAACGATTGGCCTTCGCCCTCCTATACGCTACTTTCCTATTTCGGATAGCCGAAGCGATGTCACGATTGAACCACTTAGGCTGCGTTGAAGCAGGGGTGACCGGTTTTGAGGGTATGGCAGCAGACTGCAGCACCATAAACTCGTCCCGGAATGCACTCCACACTCCCTCAACATCGCCGCCACCTCTAACCCCATATCTCCTACGCTATCC
>JAJOZX010016807.1:0-47405 GCA_023014485.1 Bathynomus jamesi | reverse complement strand
ACAAGACTGGTGTGCAGGTCATCTAAAGAAGTATACTGTTTCTCGTCAAGATAGTTTTGCAGACCTCCTGAAGAGATGATAATCTGAAGGCACAAGGTCTGGAGAATATGGAGGATGTGGGAGTTTTTCACCACCCAAGCTCCTCATTTTTGCGAGAAGTGAACTGAGCGTATGAGGACGTGCGTTCTTGTGGTGGAACACGATTCCTTTCGATTAACCAAAGAAGGTCTTCTTTTAGTGCAGTGTTCAATCGATCCAGTTGTTGACAGTAGACTTGAGCGGTGATTGTTTGGTTGTGTGGATAAGGTTTCAAAGTGTATTACACCACCTTTATCCCACCAAACTAAGCAACACCTTCCGAGGGTGAAGATTTGGTTTTGGCTGTGGTGTCGCTGGTTCTCCGGCACAACCCACTGTCGACGGCGCTTAACATTCTGGTACAGTATCCACTTTTCATCACCAGTCACTAAACTGTGAAAAAGGATCTTGGAGTTCACGGGAATGAAGAGCTGTGCTAATGTTTTACCCGCACCCTCAGATTGTCGACCGACAATTCATGTGGCACCCATTTTCCTAACTTAGGCACTTTCCCGAGTTGTTACAAATGTCGATGGATGGTGGACGGCGATGAATTGAGTTTCTGGGCCAATTCTTCGACAGTTGTTGAACAGTCTTCTTCAAGCGCGGCTAACAGCAGGTCATCATCAAACTCAGCAGGGCATCCAGAACGTGCTGCATCTGTCAACAGCAGTCACACATTCCTAAACTTTTGAAACCATCTTTGACATTTCCTCACCATGCAGATATCGTTGCCATAAAAGTCCTGAATGTTTCGCGTTGCTTCAGTAGCTCTATTCCCTTTTTTGAACTCGTAAAGTATTATATGCCTGATATGCTCTTCTGATACCGCCGTGTTTATGAGTGGGTTCCACATAAAGCAAAACCACGTCTTCACTGGTCAAGGTCTGTAAAGTATGTAGCGAAACACGATAGATCTCTTAGATATTTAGATATAAACCTTCGGAAAATTTATGCTTAAACGAGTAGGACTAGTTTAAACTTAATCTATCGTAAAAAACGACATTACTTATGGGATGACCTGATATATATATATATATATATATATATATATATATATATATATATATATATGGTGTGTTTTATTTGTACATTTCTTGTAGGGTTTTTAGACATATTAAAACTTTTTAATAATTATCTGTAATTAAATTCGTGGCATTTGTCTTGGCGTTCTCGGGCTATATATAATGTTTCAACCGGTCTTAACTTATAAAAGATGCCAATAAAAGAGTTTTGAAAATATGTTTAATTATTGTCTGTTTTCCATATATATATATATATATATATATATATATATATATATATATATATATATATATATATATATATGGTGGCCAAAGCTTTTATGATTTATCTGCATTCAAATTCGTAATGGAGCTTTAAGAATATTTTTTACGATAATTCAGCAACGCAGTAGGATTTTTTAATTACCAAACTGCAATAAACGCGTTTTGAAAAATATTTTTAATTATTTTCTGTTTCTCCATATATATATATTATATAATATTATATATATATATATATATATACCTTTCTATCTATCTATCGTTTCTGTGTATATTATATATATATATATATATTATTCTTTATTTCTCGTTATAGGGGTGAAACGGAGCTAGGGAGTGATATAGCTACTTTTGTTGAAAGGCGGGTAAATGAACGGGGTGTTTCTCCGCTCAGCCAAACCAGTGACATGAATGCAGAAGTCGAGGTATTGGCACACATTCGGGCCAGCGAGTGCCAGGTCATAGAGGAGATAATGTTAGTATTTTTGAGGTTAAGAACAAAACGCAATATATTTTCATTTATTAAATAACAGAAAACGTACAAAAAGGGTCAGCATTCGATACATAAGTCTTAATGGCTACAGTTACAAGTGTATATACAGCTTTACACATTACAAGGTGTGCTAACATATGGGAACCTTTTTTTATCTCTTTGCAAACACTTTTATCGTTCATAACTGTCGCATAAATCGAATTTTAAAAAATTCATAAATCCCTTCCCACGTGACATGTGCATGAGAAATAGAATGTAATACAAACCACATATTTCAGTATAATATCCTTGGAAACGATATGGGGACCAAATAATCTTAGGCACACCTAGTTGGGCTATAAACTTCACAATTGCCGAATCATTCCATGGCGGAAATCCGAGTGAATCAAAATAGTACATTCTTTCCCTATTTTTAAAATAGATTGCAAACCAATGAATCCCCGCATCCCCCACAATGTCAGTGTTAACAATAATCCCGTACCAATTTCTCGTACTTGGCAGATGAAAAAATGGACCCAAGACCACTACCACGCTGGTATCTCACTCCTCGGTATACTGCGAACGGTCTTCGAGTCATTATAAACGACGAAAGTGTAGTTTCACCGGTAAGCTCCCATCACCGAATGGGAAATTTTTTCTCAATCGTCCTTATATATATCGAGATGTTGGTTAATAGATTAGTCGCAACATTCACATAATGGGGCTTGTCATATGTAATGCTCATACTTTTCCCTCTATGGTTGGGGATGTGTGCAATGCGCAGCAGGCGTGCCTGGGTGTCCCCAACAAATTGGTGCTCTACAATATTGCTGTAAATATAGCACATGCCCTGGGGGTGGAGAGCTTTCAACCAGTTTCTCCATCTTCAATTGATACATTAAGCTGGACAAGTCATGCTGTGCCTCGGGAAAGGTGTCTCTTTGGAAGGTTGCGCTATATCGGTCCTCAGCAACAATTGTGAACAGCTCTTTATCTTTAATATTTCTACTAAGCGTTGAATTTAGCTTCAATGTGCATGCAGGCGTGTCTATGTTTACGACTACAAAAAGTAAATCGTTTGTCAAGTACAACTTTTCAAGACTCTTGTTTAATCCCGTTACAATGTCCATGGCTCTATCATAATGCCCGATTCCTAGCGATACATTTGTGCTATAGTACCGTTCCTCACCGCACAGGGTTGAACGAATAGTATTGTCTAAAGTTATGCCTATTTTTTCGCACTCATCGGTTCTTCTATGGATCAGAAATATGATTTGGTGGCTAGCTCAAGTTTACATAACCCCACCTCATACGAATCATGCTCCAATTCAATGGGTCCATGGAGTTCTGTCACAAAGTTGGCGAGGGTGTTGTTAGGGTGTACAGACAGGGACGAGGAGGACGGGAGTGTGACGTAGAAACGGTCAGGCGCCATGTTGCATACTATTTAAGCTTCATTATTACATCAGCTTTTATATAGGTGTTGAAGCTTTCTGGGTACCCTAGCCATTTCACCAGGTACATTTTTCTCTTTCCTGAGCCTTTGCTACCTATAATTTTCTCAATTTTAAACACGTTTTTTCCTAAATTAAATGCCACTTTCTGCAACTCCTCGCGGTAAAACTCTCCTGCGATTTCTTCCCCATTCAAATCTTCAGTGTAATACATCATTACCTCACCTTTAGGTCTCATAGCCCTAACTTTAAAAATCTCGCGCGTCCATCCTTGCTCAAATCCCTTCGCGAATTTATTTCCCGAACGCGACAGCCTTACATAATCATTGATTTTGAAACGCGCAGAGTGTGGTGGTGTACCTCTTCTCACCTCTGGATGCATACCTCTTTCTAAAACTTCGTTAGGCGTTGTGCCAATCGTGCGATGGTGTGAGCGGTTGTAGGATGAGGCCAATGAGCCGAGAACGTTTAAATATGTGTATGTGCTTTTATGTGTAAAATATCGGTGCATGCGTTCCTTTATGGTACGTTGAACTCTTTCAGCTAAAGAGGCCTTATGTATAGAATTGGTAGTGTAATAGCTGATATTAAACTCTGCCAGCATCTTCTGAAAGCGCGTCCTATAAATTCTTTTCACATATCCGTACAAAAATAGCAGGAATCCTGTTTTTCTTTCAATCAACGTTTTTGGTCGCTTAGCAACTGTTCAGGCGATTTTTTTTCAGGAGTATTAACCACAGGTATCTAGAGAATACGTCTATTATGAATAGGATGTAGCGGTAACCGTCGTTATACACTGAATATCTTTGCATGTCTGTTAAATAAGCCTGCCAAATAGAGTCAATCGAGGCAGCTGTTGTCTTTGCCGTTTTAAACCTTTTTCTCACCGGTTTATGAAGTGTATAAGCATCCTGCCCCCAAACAAAATCTCTCAACACATTTTTTTCCTTACTCCGTAAACACCTCTGTACAGTCTATTAAACGCCACCATAGGAGGCAGGTTAGAAATGTCATAATAGCGTTTTACTTAATATGCTAGCCATTGCGTATTTTAGAAGCACGTTGGTACGGTTGACCGTTTGTTCTCTTGTTTCTCCTCTTCAGAGACACTGCTACTGCTGGGGGAGATGGCGTACTCAGTTGTGACACATCCGTGACCTGGTCCAAGTCACGGATATAACCTATTCAGATTACCTATCAATGTTTTGGGGACATTTATTTGTTGTAGTCTTGCTTTAATATGCTTCCATCCTGTTGGTGAGGGTCTGTCCCACTTTCTCTGACAATAACCTATTCAGATTACCTATCAATGTTTTGGGGACATTTATTTGTTGTAGTCTTGCTTTAATATGCTTCCATCCTGTTGGTGAGGGTCTGTCCCACTTTCTCACCAGAGCATGAACAATATCAACGATATTGGAGCCTTGTACCCTTGTTCCTTCAACAATGACCTCACCTGTATCGGTCCACTGTATGATGGGGTCCTCACTCAATAGATGTGATGTGTTCCGTTGTTCTTTGGTTGGCCAGGTTCTGTGTCGCTATGTCAGCACTATCGAGCTGTGTCTAATAACCACGGGGAGCTCTGTAGGATGTTTATAATCTTCGTACTCATGAAGAAATTTCTGCAAAGCCTCTTGGTACAAGATCCTTTTCTCATCAGGACTTTTCACTGTTTAATAGGGCTAGCAACTCGTTTCCATTCTTTTAAGCCTACTTTTACGGGGTTCTAGAACCGTGTCTGGAGTCTTTGAACTTTGAATGAAGCATACACCTCGTGCGGAATCACAACCACCTTCTTCATTATATTAATCTAGTCAGTAAAGGACCCAAAACTGAAAATAAGATGGCAGGAATGATCCTCCTCTTTGTACAATAATGCGCTTTTTCTTACCCACAGTTTGACTTTTATGAGCGAGCGCTCGTATTATGTTCTTGTAACGACGTAAGCGAGTCTTCTGAGAGGGTTTCATTGGTACATTACATTTTATAACATTAAGACAGATTTCACAGATGCATTTTAAAAAGTCAGAGTCGATATTTTTAACAAACATCTGTTGCAGCGCCCGTGGCAATCGTTGATAGATTTTTATTAATTCACGGTATTTCTTTAGCCTATTTGTCATTCTGGAATATACACCGTTTCAGGCTCGCTTGGGAATATATTCGTTCTTAGAAGCACCCTAAACGTGTTTCGCGGGTGAAGGTCACAAAGCAAATACCCATAACGCTGGTTTGTGGCCTCTTTATAAACCTCCAAAAACTCCTTACGCTGATTCGGGAACATTTGATTGGCTAATACCCCAATTTGTGACACATCTCTACGTTGCGCGAATAAGACTAGATATTGCGTATTTAGCGACACATCGCGCATGTATCTATTTTTGAAAAATAGATTCTGATTGATGAAGAACACGCTTATGTTAAGGTGGTGGGAGAATACTGTAAATGTCTCGGCAAACGTTTTATCCATCTCCAACATGAGGTCGTCAATTACAATGACTGTATGTTCATTTCCCTTTAATGAATTAACGTCATAGACCCCCTTGTGGAACAAAACATCATCTTGGTACTCGTTGAACACTGATTGATACGTCGAATAGCACCATATAACTTTATGCACAAATTTTGAGAACATCTCCCCCTTTTCTTTAATGATTTTAAGCATAAACACCGTTTTACCACATCCTGTAGGTCCAGATATAATACATGTGGATGGGCTCGTGAACCTGAATTTTTCTACAGATTCCATTTCTAACACGTCACACCCCTAAGTGGTCCATTTACAAAATATTACAAATAACGAATGCTGCTCCTTATATTTTGTTTTCTTCTTCCACAGAACAGTGAATGATGATGTACAGCACCCCATCATCGATATCACGGACGACCCCGTTGACCCTCCAGCTACAGAGTCATCCCCCGCCGACGAGCCCTCACCAGCGACACCTGTAGCATGCGCCAGTTCAAAGCGGAGGCGTGATGAAGAACCCTCCACGTCAGGTATAAAGCGCTCCAGGATTGCGCCGGTTGTTAGACCCCCAGCCCTCAACGTCTTACGTCACAACCCCCACATTAGTACCTTCATCAAATATACCCCTTATTCATCCTCCACAGTAGCTCCCCGTTCTGTTGAGGCTGACATAACATTCGAGTTGGTGCGCACAGCAACCCCCACCCCGGCCTTGACTAGAAATCGGTATATAGTCAGGGTTGATCCCAGGTCCATGTATAGCAATGGTGTTGAACACGGACTACGGCGCATAGTTGAACGTATTGTAGAGTTTGCCCTTCAGAACCGCGACGCGTGAAGTCAGGACGAGGCTGTCCTTTGGATTCGGGTCAGATGACGGAGATGTAGATGATTTTTGGGTGGTAATACCGTTCAGACGTTTGGCAGCTGAAGATATAGAGTATATATTAGACCGTATAATGCAGGCCTCTCAAAGTAGTATAGCCTTCAATATGGACAACTTCACGGTAAATATTGACCGTGTATTCCGTGTTGCGGGTCATAGTGCCACACCTTATACTCTTAACTTCAATTCTCAGGCTATTTTTAGACGGCATATAAACGTCGATCGTGGTTGCGGCTTTATAGCAGTAGTCTTAGCTTGTATGTTTACTGTACTAAATACACGGTCCAAAAAATTTGGTTGCCTACGGTAGTGGAGCGTGCCCGTAAACTAGCTCTAGACTGTAACTTGAATTTGACTGTAATATGGGTCCTGAAGAGCTGAGAAGGGTAGAACAGGAAATGAATGTTCGTATAGTTGTATTTGGAATGGATGATCGTCGTAGAACTGTGTATGTTTTTAAAAGCTGTGTGAGAGATCGTACAAGGCCCCTACTTATTTTAGGACTGTCAGGGACAACGTATCTCCCCATCCGTAATATAAGGGACCTTTACGCGAGTTATGATAAAAGTCGAAAATATGGACGACATCATGATTTGTGTAAGGGATGTATCGAGTTTGCGGATGATATAGTGAAACATTGTAAAGATTGCCACATGGTATGTGAGCAGTGTAAAAGCTCCAAATGTGAAAGCCGTGTAGTTGAAGCTGAGAAGAGGGACTGTGATGTGTGTAGACGCACATTTTTCAATAATAACTGTTTTGAGCTCCATAAATCAATTGGCACGTGCAGGAAAATGAGAATCTGTGAATGTGGTATGTTTCATATGATGGATAATTGGGGAATTTCAAGCATAAATGTGGAAATTCACTGTCTACATGCCATGAGAAATATAAGGCGGATGGAGTAAAGCATGTATGTTATATGAAAGATGCTAAGCCTAAAAATAGCCCTTGTATAACTGTGTACTACGATATAGAAACATACACGAACGCTGAAACCAAAGAGGTTATTCCACATTTTCTTGTAAGCCAGACTATCTGTGATGAGTGTATGGAGATCGAGTGTGATGAGTGTCACAAATGCGGTAAACGGACAAACGTTTTTAAAACGAGTGCCCACGATAGCCCTGTGAAGCTCTTTGTGTCCTATATTGTCAAGTTAGTCATTTTTTTTTTAACTTGTCTGTGTATATTCTCGCCTATAACGGGGCAAAATTTGATACACAGTTCCTTTATAACGAGTTGCTTGAGAACGAGTCATCTGAGATATTTACAGGTGACTCCTTGAAAAGAGGCAACAAGCTAATACAGATGCAAATAAGAGGTAATGTACAGTTTAAAGACACTTTATTATTCACACCTTGTAAATTAGCAAAGCTACCCAAGGTGATGGGCGTAGCCGCTGAAGTTTCAAAAGGATATTTCCCTTACACGTTCCTCACTAGCGAAACTTTAAATTACGTAGGACTACCTCCATCCAAACATTACTTTAACTATGAATGTATGAGTACAGATGAACGTGAAGATTTTGACCGATACTACAACAGTTTTAATGAATGTAATCCTTATAATATAGCTGATGAATGTGAGCGTTATTGCGTGAATGATGTGCGCGTGCTTAGAGTATGTTTCCAGGCCTTTAGAAGGATGTACATAGGCCGTTTCAAATGCGATCCGTTGCAAGTCGCAACCACCATCGCCTCATTATGTTTTACGGTGTTCAAGAATAACTTCATGCCTAAAGACACCTTAGCCATTATTCACAGAAACAATCCCCGCAGTTATGGCACAAGGCTATTTACTGGCTCATACACCTACAGCAGCAGACAGGTGTATACATAAACATGCCCGCAACACGGGTGAAGTACCCATTAAGATTAATGGTCGTGTTTTTTGGGTTGATGGTCTAAGTGAAAACCGTGCCACTGGTGAGAAGACTGTGTACTCCTTTAACGGTTGCTGGTGGCACGGATGCCCCCGTCCTGAGTGTGGAATCGCAGGAGATATCCACGGTAGATCTCCTGCCGACTGTCTTGCGTGGACCCGCACCCGCGATCAACTTATAGGATCCCAGTTCACTCACAAAGTCTTGTGGAACATGAGTATGATGCACGGATGGAGACAGACGGACAGTACCGTGAAGAAATAAACACGATCAAGCGTTCAATGGTGCTGGATCCTCTCAAATGCGGTGATAGCTTGTTCGGAGGGCGTACAAATCCCTTCAAGCTATACTTTCCGCCTACGGAGGGTGTGAAACTCCATTACTATGACTTCTGTTCTGGTGGGGCCTGACCTACTCACCATCAACGAATTCTCAAGAAATTTGAACGGGTACTATTTCGGCCTTTCTTTCGTAGACGTACTCTCCCCTCGCAATTTATGGATGCCGATCTTACCCGTCGTTATCAATCACAAGCTCATGTTTCCCTTGTCCGTGAAGTGCGCAGAAGAGAACAATGGTGATTGTGACTATACAACCCACCAGCGTAAGATTAGAGGTGTATATACAAGCACTGGTGTAGTGCTGTGGGAACGGCGTTCCCTTACTTTTTTGGTAGACGGAACGGCGTTCCCTCACTATTTCAAATAAATCCGAACTTACAAATCTCTAACGTCATGAAATTTTAATTCCCACCCCTAGGAGAAATATGAGAAAGAATCATTAACTGTTTCATTTCTTTTAGCTTCGACTGAGGCAATGCTAGCCTATAAAGATCTGGTGAAACAGTCACCACGGCGTACCAGTCGTTAACTTTTTTTTAGTTAATCATTCTATTTGTTAGCTATTTTTATTGATCGTACTGGATGTCGTATATCTAATGACACTGGAAATACTGCATCTTCAACCTTGGAATATATCCTAATATCCAGTGCATATGACCTCAAAATATCCCTGAAATTGGTCAGATTTCAAAAGATTTCCCGGGGGGCTTACAGTGCCCCCGGACCCCCAGCTGTATGGGCTCGCGCGCGCGCTCGTCATTGTCACCCCCCGCATCTGAGTAACACTTTCAAAATGCGTTCCCTCACTTCTTTATTTAGCACTACACCACTGTATACAAGTCCAGAGCTGGATCTAGCTGTTCGCCGTGGCTAGAGCATATTGAAGATACATGAGGTGTGGAGGTTTCAGAAGCTAGCCAACCTTTTCACACCATATATAAACGCTTTTTTGAAAGATAAGGTCGAAGCATCAGGGTATCCGCGAGGAGTTGATACCAAAGATGAAAAGTCGGCCTATATTCAACGTTACCGTGACCGTGAAGGTATACAGCTTGACCGTTCTCGAATTGTAAAGAACCCTGAAAACGCTTTAGTGCAAAGTTGTGTCTAAACAGTCTTTGGGGAAAATTTGCACAGAATACCGGCAAAGGGAACGTTCATTTGGAACAAAGTTATAGTGAAGTCTGGGATTACGCCAACGCAACCGATAAAGAGGTCATGGAGATTGTGAATGTAAGTAATACTTACATAATAAAGTACAACAATATCGAATTGGCCACAGATGCCTCACGGGTTACAAACATTCCTGTGGCCAGCTTCACAACAGCCTACGCGCGCGTCAAACTTTGGGGCGTATTGCATTATCTTGGGCGGAGGGTTTTGTATGCCGATACAGATAGCGTGATAATATTCACAGCGAGGAGGGGTGAATACATGCCTGCTATTGGGGAGTTCCTCGGAGAGCTAACTGACGAGATCAAGAATGAGTATGGAGACATCGCATACGCAGACTCGTTTGTGTCAACGGGGCCAGAAACCTATGGGGTACGGGTGAGGATAGGGAATGATACGAAGTATATCGTGAAGGCTAATGGTATCACACTTAACCATGCGAATCAGCGGGTCGTTAACTTTGAATCGTTGAAGGAGTTAGTGTGCTTTGAAGATGATGAGAGCGACCGCCTGCCCCAACTGACTGTAGACACCCACAATTTTCGGGCACAGAAGCTGGGGGGGCGTGAAGGAACTTAGGGGTACAAAGGTGTGCCGTAACACCTATAGGAAACGCTACCAGGTGCCTGGTACCTATGATACCGTGCCCTTTGGATACCGTAATCTTTCATGTGTCTATTGTTAGCTTATTTATTACACGTATTTGTATATATATATATATATATATATACCTTGAATATTTCGTTTATTAAATAAATCGTGTTTCAACTAGCGTTTCACTTTCTCCTTTGCGTGCGTGCGTATGTACAGTAAAAAGCTAAGCCCCGCCCACTGTAAGACCGGCAACGTGAGTCATACCGCAACCTGAGCATGCCTCTATCCTTGCGTGCTCAGTTGACCTCTTTATACCCTTGAGCTCAGACGTGTATTCTCTCACGTAGAAGAAAAATAGTAATGGCTACCTTTAATATAACGTGTTCAACATTTATGAAGTGGTATTCTGCAAAGTGCATAGATGTGGTGGATACTGAAAAACTCCCTATTCCCTCCTCCTTTGCCTCTTTTAAGGCTGCATTGAACCGTGCGAAGGACCGAGATGTTCAAATACTCTACGGGTATTCTGGCGAGGGGGTTGTAGGATTTCGCAATACAGACGATGTATTGAAGTGTGTTATAGAGCTAAGCTTTATAAAGGCACACATACCGCGAGGTAGAAGAAGCAGCACGTTCAGAAGATAAACAACAGTTATGGGTAGTGAGTCTTGTGGATGAATGCTGTGACAAGCGGTATTATATCATGTTACACCATACCGACCACTCGTACCCTACGGTTGAAAATGTAAATCTTGTCATCATGGACAATCTTAAGTATTTTTACCACTATATTATATATATCATGATGAGGTTTGTAGTGAGGTTGTGGCTAATGGGCTGTGTGAGTTTTTAACAGACTTTAGAGATGAGTATCGCTTGTTAAACAAAAAGACCAAATATGAACATATATTTCTCTCTAATAGCGCGCCGGTTTGTGAAGATGTTTAGTTTTGGAAAATTCTGTTTGTCCAAGTGTTCGAGCAAACCTGTGCATGCTTTAGCAGTGTGACGCTATCCTGTGCCGCCCACCCGTGTACCTCACGGAGCATACGAGTTCGAACAAACCCATACACGTATCTTCAGCGTGATTCACCCCGCCCCATCGATCCGATCCTGCCTCCTGTGGCTCATAGTCATCTCAGAGCTTGCACCGAGTGGACGTGTCGTAGTCATCTCAGAGCTTGAACCGAGTGGACGTGTGAATACGATGGAACTCCCTTTGAGAAGCATTCTCAACGCCTCGTACGACGTCTCCGTGACGAAGTCATTGCGCGTGTTCAGGCGTGAAACCGGTACCATTAACTATGTGCTTGAAACGACCTGCAGGCATGCAAGCAAACGTAACGTAATTTATTTAAGTGTTGAGGAGATGAATAGAATCTTCGTGATAGTTGAGAGGTGGGCAGAGGACCGTTATAGAATACCTGTCGGCGTAGGTACAATAAGAGAGATGATTAGCGACGCCTCCTCATATACCATTGTTTGTACATTGTGTATAAATAACGAACAGCCATGCATTGATATTCGACTGATGTTGAAGAACACGGCTGATAATGACGTTCTTGTCCCTACACGAAACCGTTTCATACTCGACAGAATGTTTGAAATCGTCGGATTCCGTAAGCTGAAGCCTATATTAGACGGTCGTGTTACGAATATGATTTATTTTGACACGGTTCTTGAACACGCATACACCGCTCTGCTCGACGGATTTATCGAATGTAGGAATGAACAGGGCGAGAATGGTCTAGAGCTGGATGCATATTTAAAAGGTTTAGATTCTTCAAAATATCCTGAACTTTGGTACAAAGCACTTGAGCGGTACAGGGCTGAGCTCGTCTACACTGTTCACCCTGAAGAGCTGTACTTTTATATAATGAATAGCTGTCGTTACGACTTGGAAGATTATTTCAATTGCCGCTATGCAGAGTGAAGAAGAGTTCACGATTGAAAATCTCGGGACGGTAACAAAAAACCCCCGATTGAAAGCGTATTTATAAACTTGTGTTTAATAATGACGTTGTTAACGATGACCTCTTTGTGCGTGCTTTTGATTGTGTTCTAGCCGTGTTTAAAGATGACTTCCCGCAGGGTGTAAAGTGGGTACAAAAATAGCATTGAATGATATGAAAGCCATTTACGTCGAGTATAGACCGCCGTATCAGTTAAACAGTGAAGTGATGCTTGGACGGTTTTACCATGTCGTACAAAGTAATGGCGATGTGGCTGTAGACTCTATTAAGTGTGAGTTTAGCGTTTTGCACCGTAGAACATAAAGGAAAAAAAAAATATATATATATATATATCCTGTACTAATATGCATTTGATTATACGTTCGTATATTTTCAATATGTTTAATATATCTGTATATATTTTTCCTGTACTAATATGCAATTGATTATACGTTTCATATATTTTTGATTATATATTTCCCATTCATGATGCTATTATTATTTTTTGTCATATATATCTACCCCATTGTATATTTATTTCCATTAATTCGTCCAAATAAACAGAATGATATATTGGCGTTTTATTTATTCCTTTTTGCTTGTACATGGTATTTAGTTATATCATTTTGCTTGGTTTCTAAAACGGATTTGTAAGGCGTAATATGTTAAATAAATAGTGCAAACTGGCAATTCATACGTCAACTGAGAAAGGGAGATAAACAACATGAGCGATTGCTGCAATACTATTTGTTTAATAGGCCTGTCTATTGGTCGTATTTAGCGACGGTCTACCAGGAGTTGGCTTCACCACCAATCGTTTGGACGTTTGGTTGTAGCCCTCGTATCGGATACGCGGTGTTAATGGGGTGAGCTTTTAAAAGTCGTAGCCCTCATTTCATCATCTGTTGGGGCTCCTAAAAGTCTATACGAATGTTGGTGATGCTTTTGTGTGTGTGTGTGTGTGTGAGATAATAGGGTCGTACAGTCGGTGAGTGTATGCACGCTTTTAATTCGCTCGAAGGTTATATACATGCGATTTATGCCTTCTAAGAAGAGCCACCTGGCTGATTAATATATGCTTAATTAAATAAAACGCAAACTGGCAACTCAGCCTTCTAAGCCAACTGGCTGATTAATATATACTTAATTAAATAAATAAACGCGAACTGGCAACTCAGCCTTCTAAGCCAACTGGCTGATTAATATATACTTAATTAAATAAATAAACGCAATCTGGCAACTCAAGTATCTAAGCCAGCTGGCTGATTAGGAAATATATGCTTTAATTAAATAAATAAACGCAATCTGGCAACTCAACTTTCTAAGCCAACTGGCTGATTAATATATAATTAATTAAATAAATAAACGCAAACTGGCAACTCAACTTTCTAAGCCAACTGGCTGATTAAGCCACCTGGCTGGTTAGGGTCCCTATAAGAGAGCGGCGGCACGGCTGAAGTCTTAGTATGCGCTCGGCTCCTGCCGAGCGACCACCTCTCTTCCTTAGGTTAGGTTCAGCTTGGGGGATAACTCCGCCTCCAAGTTGCAACATTCCCCCTCCCCCATTGTGGGGGTGCCTTGCAACAAGGGGGTTGGCACTATGGGGTGCCTTGCAACAAAGGGAGGTGGGGATTTGCACAAGGGGATGGGGTGGCACTCTTGCAACATTATGCACCATTTGCAATTGCATTGCACTCGTCCATTTTTCGCCCATACTACTAGCCTCATACAGTACTTCATTTGATTTGATATTGGACGTACAAGCGGATAATAAATGACTAAATGCGAGTGGACTTTGTGACTCGAAACTGGAACAATTAAAAGACTTCCGTTATAGAGGTACCATATATTCCGCGGTGGAATCATGCATGGGTATAGTTCAACGTTAGATTTAAATTGTGAAAAAACAACCAAAAAAGGTCTTGATCCGATTTAAAATTGGAAAGAACGTTCTTTTGGGGACACCTTTGGTTGTATGAATGGGGGTGAGGAGGTTTTGGGAGATACCAGATTCAGAGATGTTGACACAATGTGAAGCTCAAAATTTTCACGGCTGGGTTCTTTTTTTGTAGTTTAGCCTGTCTAACCGTCAGCGAAGCGGCGGGAACTGTACTAGTAATAATAATAATAATAACTGAGAAAAGAGAAATAAAATGAAATGAAGACCAAATTTTAAAGTGTGAACGTAGTAAGGTCTTTATCAATGATGATATTTGAAAATCTCAAAAGTACCGAAACCCTAATTTTAGGGAATAAAAACCTTGACTGCAATTTCGAATTTATTAAATGTTTACGATTGTTTAAAACACGATTGTTACGATTACTAATGAATTACAAATTTTTTGTACGATTAAGTAACAACATAGAAATGGCGCTTACGAGGTTTTGTAATATCACCATCTCGTATACTGGGCATTTAGGATCTAGTATATATAGATTCTATATTTATATATATATTACTTTTGTTTACTTTTGTTGAGTTTGAACGACGGTTCAGGATCGACCTGCGGTCGACCCCTCTGCAGCATCCCGCCTCATTTGCGGGACTTGGTGAAGGAGGGAATATATATATATATATATACTGAATGATAACTAGGCTATAATAGATACTGAGAACCTTATTGAGCACATTAGGATATTTATATTATCGAGTTGTCATGGCAACATAATTTTTTTAATTTTTGTATTATATTTATGTATTTATTTATTAATTATTAATAATTAAGTTTGAATTATTGCATTTTATGTGTTATATATTTTGTTTTTTATATTTGCATATAATTAGAACGAAGGAAACAGTACGAAGCCCTTTTATGGCTGTACGAATTACGAGAATTAACGTTTGGGTTGATAAGCAATGAACGAACTCGCAGGTCAGCAGCTGCCCTATAGTGCCATATCCGGTACACCCACCGGGAGAAATGACTGAAAAATGGTACGTTACCATGCCGAAAAACCGGGACATCCTATATTACTGGTCACCGTAAACCTAATAAATTCACGTCCTGTATGGCCTACAACGGGTCTGACGGACATTTACTTTTGTAGAAAGTTTTCAGTCCTTAAAAAATAATCGGTTAATTTAAATTTATTTAAAATTAGAAAAAAAGCATTATTTGTGTTGTTTTTAAGATTATTCACGTTTGTGTTTAGGCAGATTTAATACTAAAGTCAACTAAAACCATAAGAGAGGCATGGTTGGTAGAAGTAAAGTTTGGCGTCTCTCGCATTTTGCCGATCATGAAAGACTGGAGGTGCAATGCGATTTATGTCCAACGAAGATTAAGTTCGTCGGGAACACTACGAACATCGCTAGACATCTCGAGTTGAAGCACCCCGTGGAATTCGCGGCCCTGTCCACTTCGGATCCTTTCGCCGTGAACAACGCTGCCACGTTACAAGCCAACAGGATCGAACAAGAGGCCAAAAGAGAGAGCAAGAAAACAACGCCATACGACGGATACTTCAACATCACAATCATGAACTGCGCAAACTTCAAGAGAAGCATATGAAATCTCAACATTCGCCCGATTTCATTGGTCCGAACCGTCACCCTTGCACTCGAAATTCCTCTAACAATAAAGAACTTACAAGAGCTTGGTCGTGGCACACACCAATTCATACTGGTGAGTACAAGGAAAGTATATATATTAATATACACAACTTAATTATGTTCAGGTTCCATTATATGCGTGCTCCAAATACTTCTTCTTTCTTTAATTGCTAATTTCATACCAAAGATATATATATATATATATATATATATATATATATATATATATTCTGAGTTCTGAGTTCATTCCCATATATATATATATATATAAGTCCGGTCTCATAGGAAAATTTATTTTAAATTAAATTTCCAAAAGTAAAATAGATTAGAACTAAAACAAATGTTCAAATTGATGTCTTGTTTTTGGAACCTTTTCCTCAGGAGTGTAACTCACTTCCATATTAGCTATTGGGTGTTATTCTACCCGCAACAAAAAAAAAGGTTCCAAACCAAGACATCAGTTTCAACATTTGTTTTAGTTCTAATGTATTATTTTTGTAAATTTAATTTAAGATAAATTTTCCTATGAGACCGGATTTATGGGACACCCTGTGTATATGGAATAACACGGACGGGCACGCGTGGTTTTTGTACGAAATAAAAATTTCCCCATTAGATTTCGGACCCGGGACCTTCTGAGTAGGAATTGTTAATTTAAACTATTGAGGAAACAACGTTTTGTTTCATACAAAGAACGCGTGCGTTCATACGTGTTATTCCATCTATTTCCCAGTGCTATGCCAAAGAGATTTGGGTTTCCTCGAGTGCAGGAGGGTTAACATCGTAAAATATCGTAAAACACCTTTGGACGCGGAAGCGTTAATTTTTCCTCGGTCGTTTAAATATACGACAGATGGTGTTAACTTTTATCCCGTCGTGATATGATAGTATGGCTCGCGACTCCTCTTCAGGAGTTCCGGATTCGAATCCTGGTGGGGAATTTTTGTTTCGTGTATGTATATATATATATACTTGACATATTAGTTGACTTAACACGACCCACAAATTTAAGCGTGCATGATATAGATGTAAAGTTTCAGAACTTGAAATGAAATGAAAATTTAAAAAAAATGTTACGTCGAGACTAGAAAGAGAACGGCAGATGACGCTCAGACATTTAATTTATCATTAAAAATTTTACAGTGACAAACACTAGAACTCTAGTGAGGAACTCTAGAAAGGTGGAATATTTAATGATAATTAATATTTAGCGTCATCTGACGGCATGTTCTTATAAGTAAAACCCCGGGTCACGCGTCTCGCATGGCTTCGTCTTCATAAGCCCATTACCCGGCAACATGTCGTAGAAACTGCATGAACATGCCTGTATTTTGGAAGATAGTCATGCAAAGTTTGTATACCTTAAATTGAAAAAGTCAAGCGTGATCCTGACTGGAAAGGCCAACTTAATCAAAACTGAAACATTTAATACCGGAGAAAAAGATAGAATACATAAAGTTATGTACAATGTACAGTGAGTTTTAAATACGTCTGCATACACGATGTTCTTTTTCGAACACATAAAATCATTGATGTTTTGTTGTAACAACCAATGGGATATCGCTGAAGATGATTCAGTGCACCGCTGTTTTATTGCATGTCGTGCAATGTTTAAGATCTCTTCACCCGAAGTCACCTCACCTACAGTCTCCTATGCCCGAATAGTATAGTTACAAAAATGCCGACAGATTTTGGGGTGCTGGGGCTGTACTGCGGTGCCGTAGCCCAAAGGAGTTCAAGGCCGACGCCGCGAACCGGCACGCCCGCACGACCGCGCCCGAAGAAAGGTAATATACAGGGTGTTTCAGGAGGGAAGGTCAATACTTCGGGAGGTGATAGTATCGGTCATTGTGAGAAAAAAAATTCATATGAACATGTGTCTAATTCTGAATGGTTACGGACATAGCTGTTTGAATCTACAAATACAAAAGCATTGTTAATGGTAATCAAGAAAGATAAACCAATTACCGTTTCTAACATTTAATGTTTAAACATTGGTATTTTGAATGGTATCAGATACAGAAATGACAAATTTGTTACAGTTTACAATACGTTTTCGAAAATCCCACCGTCAACCTCAATGCACTTTGCAACTCGTGTGCGAAGATCGCGCGTTGTTCGTCTGAGTTGATCTTGACGTTCCTTTATGCGGGCAGCAGCATCCAAAATGCGCGCGAGCAATTCGTCTCGTGTATCCACCTTTCTTTTGTAAACTTGACTTTTCATCCACCCCCACAAACAATAATCTAACGGAGAAGGTCTGGAGACCTTGGTGGCCATTGAATGGGACCACCGCGGCCGATCCATCGCCCAGGGAAAGTTTGATTTAGGTATTGCATCACCAGACGGGTAGAATGTGGAGGAGCTCCGTCATGCTGAAAGTACGTACCAGTGCGTGTAACCAAAGGAACATCCTCCAATAGTCTTGGCAATTCATTTTGCAGAAATTCTAGGTAACTTTGTCCTGTAAGACGATTCTCTAAAGTAACAGGGCCAATCAGCTGATCATCGACGATACCACACCACACATTGGCAGAGAAGCGATGTTGAAAATTTGTTTCCACACTGGCATTTGGATTTTCGTCTGACCACCGATGAGAGTTACGAGTGTTGTTGATACCGTCACGGGTGAAAGTAGCTTCATCGGTGAACAGTATTAATCGAAGTAATCGGCGATTAGCATTTACCCAATGACAAAAGTCCAGTCGCATGGCAGCGTCTCCTGGTTGAAGGTGTTGTACACGCTGTACATGATATGGATGCAAGCCTTCCTCACGTAATGTTCGCCATACTCTTGTGTGTGGTACACCGAGACGTGTAGAAATTCTTCGTGAGCTAGTAGTAGGACTACGCTCTACTAACTGAAGAATGTTTTCCACTTCATCCACATCTTGTTGACCTTCACGTTCAAATGAAACATGAACGCTGGGAAGTGTACCAATCTCACGCACTGTGTTGAAAACCCTGGTAAACACTCTTCGATCTGGAATTCTGCGGTTCGGAAACCGTCGACGGTATTCTGCAACAGCAGCTGTTGCACTTTCATCGCAAAAACCGTAGACATACACCATATCTGCATATTCGGCATGTGTGAAGGTGTGTGGCATTTTTAACACTGCTTCAAACACCAAACAATGTCACACAATAGTCAGCTGTCGATTGGCTTATGTTACATGCTTACACTACAGCTTACATGGTTCAAGGTTATAGGGGAGGGAAGGGGGAGGAAGAGCTGCGCGCGCATCAGATTCAAACAGCTCTATCTCCGTAACCATTCAGAATTAGACACATGTTCATATGAACTTTTTCTCTCACAATGACTGATACTATCACCTCCCGAAGTATTGACCGTTCCTCCTGAAACACCCTGTATTGCGGTTTTTATGCCGCATATAGCTATATGCATATACGTATACATTTCTAATCTTTCATTACTTAATCACTAATAAATACTGTATATTAAAACCGTTCTTTCACCATTTCATACTTAAAGCAATAATTTTTCCTTAATTCTACTAAATTAGGAAAAGACGATACCGCTACCAACCAACAGAACCCCAGATTCACAATAGTTTCAGCAGTATGGAGCACTTCCACACACTGTTTGTGAAACTCGCAATTTTTTTAGGAAGCATTTTTTCGGCTAATTAATCTCCCTTCATTAGCCAGTGGAATGGCCCCCATACTCACCTGACGTCACACCCCTTGACTTTTTCTTGTGTGGTTACATAAAAGACAGGCTCTATTCTACCAAGCCTAATACACTTGAAGACCTGAAGACCAAAGTCTATGAGGTAATCAACAACATCCCAGCTGAACTGTTTCCAAAAATTATGGCAAACATTTGTGTCAGGTTGAATACCGGTTACAAAAAAATGGCGGTTACACTGAACATGTTGTTTAATTAGGGTTAATAAATTCCCATGTTTTATGTACCTATTGCGTTTGTCCTTGTGCCTTGATTCCTTTTTTTTAGCTAGAACATTTATTTAAGTATAAGGACATTTTGGGGCGGACACCTGGCATATATAATCAGAAGGCTGATGCACGGGAGTGAGGCTCCGTGCATAAACAGTATCATCTCTGGTTTGGTGATGTAGTGGTTAAATTCGTTTTCTACGATTCTTTCGACCCCGGGTTCGATACCTTAGTGGGTCGTGGTTCCGACTTCACGTTAAATTGTAAGTAAGGTGGGTAACAATCTTCACCTCCGTTAGAATGACAAATCGGTTGCAAAGCGGAACTTGCCTTGGTTAACGGATCCAATGGGTGATCGTAAAAAATGACGCCGTGTGGTTGGATAGGTGTGCGGGCGGGTTCGCGGCGACAGTCTTGGGCCCCTCCAGGCTACGTACCGTAGAAGCACCCCTCCCCTCCAGCGCCCCAAAATCTGTCGGCATTTTTGCGACTATATTGCTCACAGTTATCTCTCTCTCTCTCTCTCTCTCTCTCTCTCTCTCCTCTCTCTCTCTATATATATAATAATATATACTGTGTATATATATATATATATATATATATATATATATATATATGGGAATGAACTGAGAATGGTCCCCTGAGTTTTTTATGATACACACAGACAGTGCATGGAACAAAGAACTCTTCTGGGATAATTAAATCCACTATTGTCCGAATAAGTAATGGTAATAGTTACCCCTTTTTCTTTTATGTATTCAATCTGACGTGAAGGCAGCGAGTCTTTTGCTTATATTGAGGTTCTAAATGTAGCAGGGCTAGGCTGCTTTAAACCCTAGATCCATGTCCCAAAGCTGGATCCTGTCTGCTTTGCAGATAGCTGGTGAGGGAAGCTATATTTATGGGACCTCTTTGCGAGTGACCCGTTGCCCGCGTCGGGCTAGCATCATGAAAAAGAAAAACTATGGTATTTGTCATTTACCATTACTTATTCGGACTATAGTGGATTTAATTATCCCAGAAGAGTTCCTTGTTCCATGCACTGTCTGTGTGTATCATATATATATATATATATATATATATATATACATTTCAACTGCAAAGAACACAGTATAATTAACGTAAAGAACGACGCTTGTATAGAAGAACATTCCGCGCAAGATGAGGAGGGAGAACGAACAAATGAAAAAATGAGGTAACCACCCGGGAATCGAACCCGGGATCTTCCGATTGCCGGTCAGATATGATAACCACTACACCATGGGCCTCATCTTGCGCGGAATGTTCTTCTATACAAGCGTCGTTCTTTACGTTAATTATACTGTGTGTTCTTTGCAGTTGAAATGTATATATGTGCGGCATGCGTGGGGTGCCCCCTCGGGGCATTGGTTTCTGCGCGTATGTAGGAGAATTACGACTTCTGATCGAGTGAGGCCCATGGTGTAGTGGTTATCATATCTGACCGGCGATCGGAAGATCCCGGGTTCGATTCCCGGGTGATTACCTCATTTTTTCATTTGTTCGTTCTCCCTCATCTTGCGCGGAATGTTCTTCTATACAAGCGTCGTTATTTACGTTGATATATATATATATATATATATATATATATATATATATATATATATATATATATATATATATACACACTCACACTGGCGTTCAAAATTATGGAAACACTTTTTAAAATGCTGATTATGTAATAAGAATAGAATTCTTTTAATTCTTTTTATACGTTACAGGAAGTAAAATGATATGGCTGTTCAATTAAGGAGCTTTCGAATGTGGTGTTTTGTTACATGAAGACATACGAGCAATTAATCAATCTTGAAAGAAATTGTATTTAATGGTGACATCACGTTTTGATTAAACTAATTGTTTATGTTCACGGAAATATTGATATTATTGGTTAGAATGTTTTTCTGTTATTTGTATTTATACATTTTATCCCATTTTCCTTCAAAAATGTAATTTGACTCGTGAAACCTGCACCTGAACATTGTTTGGTAACATTGTGTCCTTCGCTTACGGATATATCTGTGTAATGGCTCTTGCAAAGGAAATATCATACGAAAATAGACTCAAGATTAATTAATACCTTCTTAATAAAGAACTACAGAGACAAATAGTCAATAAAGTGGGAGTTTCATTCTGCACGGTGAGCAAAACCCTCTCTCGTCATTCGCAAAATGGGAGTGCAATGAAAAGTAAGCCGACGGCGAAAAAGGAAGACCTCGGAAAAAGAAGACAAATACATGATTTGCAACAGAAAGAATATTAGTGTTCGAATAGCTGCTGAAGTGAATGCGTCACACAACGGCAGCATTTCTACTTCAACAGTGAATAGATGTCAGAGGAAGGTTGGTTTAATGGGTCGAGTTGCTACTAGAAAGCCGCTTTTGCCAGTCTTGGAGCGACCATTTTTTGTGATTTTATGCCAAATTCAAACGTTTGGCTCTATTTTTCGTCGCAAAAGCGGCTTTCTGGTAAAACTCGGCCCATTAAACTAACCTCCCTCAAACGTTTCTTCGATGTTAAAGTAGAAGTGCTGCTATTGCGTGATGCATTGACTTCAGCAGCTATTCGAACGCTAATATTCTTTCTGTTGCATTTGCTCAATAAAATCATGTTACCGCTCTTACGAGCACCAGTCAGTGGACATACACAACACGTAACATCTCCCATCCTCCGGAGTAACAGAGACCACCCTCTTTCACCCTCACCGCCATAGTCACAAACCCCTGCACCTCACCCTCTCTTTGAATAAAATTTGAATAAAATTTGCATACTGTTCATAAATAGCACGGAAACGGGAAACAGATTTTTCCAATTTTGCAAGGTTTGCAATAATGCATCCGATGAATCGAGGGCAATTAAATATGATCTTTGCCAATTTCTCTTTGATTTTAATTGCCTGAATTAGAAAGATGAAGACATCACTCTTAAAGCAAGTGCCAATCAACTAAATGGAGTAAATATTTCAGTGAAAGATGCATAACGGAAATAAGTTCGTTTACGGTTTATAGGACAAAGAGATACTGAGGAAGCAGCGAAAGAAGAGAATATAAATGATCAGGGGCGCACCTAAAGTATTTGGCACCCGGGGCGGATCCTTCCTTTGGCACCCCTCATAAATAATTTTAAAATTTAAACAGACAGAAAAATATATTATGTTTGCAAGTAGATTTTTAAACAGTCCAGTACTGTCATAAGCAAATTGGAAATAAGAAAAAATGCAGGACATTAAAAATTCAGTGAACAGGTAATACTGCATTTTATTTTATACAAAAAACAGGAAATCCAGTCTCAACGCTCAGCCTATTCTTCAAAGGTAAATAGAGAGGATTCACAGCCTCTGCTTTCGAGCCTTAATTTCTGCAAATTGATCAATGACCTCATCAAAATTCACCTTCTTTGCATATTCATGTTCAATTGAAAGTAAAGCCAGATTTGTCAATCTTGTCTGACTCATGGTCAAGCGAAAGAAATTTTTTATCAATTTCAATTTGGAAAAACTTTCACATGAAGCAATAGACACACAGACAGTCAAAAAGAATCTCAAACACAGTGACAAGCTTGGCAAAGATTCACAAAAATCCCATTTCACAATAAACTCCAGAAACTGCAATGCTGTCCATTTCTTTGCCTCTTCAACGCTGATTTTGGCAGCTTCCAAATGCCTCCGAAGTCGTCCAATTTCCACACTGATATCTTCATCAGAGAATTCATCGAAAATCTGAGTCACATTTGGAATATACTTCCGAAGTTCTTCTGTTCCAACAACCAAAGTGTTTGGCTGAATAACAGCGAAGATTGACAGAATTTGATCCATTGCCTTAGAACGAATCTCCAATTCTTGATGAAAGCGATCAAGACATTCAAACATAGCCCTTTTTACTTCCTCTGGCAATGTGAGACCAGCATCCTTTGCTATCTCTCCTGGCATCCTTTTTCGGAGCTTTACTCTCCCTCTTCTCTCCATAGAAATGTCCATTTCCTCACACTTTGTAGTTGCATAATGAATGGCCCTCTCCACAATTTCATTGCGCTGATCTTCAAGAAACAGTTTTAGAGCTTGGAGCTTCACAATGCACTTTTCACGGCTGATTCCAACTGTTTGCAAATACTTTTGTGTGAGATTAATTTCTTCCAGGACTTTACACCAGAAAGAAAGGTAACTCAAAAAGAGAAATCACATACAGCAGACAGCATGTGTCCTCTTTGTCCACATTTCTTTGGGATCGCACAGTACTTCAAGGGTTGAGGTCAGCTTTTCAAAATTTGCCTTCACTGGTTTCACAGCGTCATAATGAGCACTCCATCTTGTCTGGGAAAGTCTTTTGACTGTCATGCCTACATTCTCCATCAGCACTTCCCATCGATGAGTTGAGACTGAAAAGAAGGAATAGACTCTCTCCAAGGTTCCAAAAAAAGTCACACATGAAGAAACGCTTCCAAATGAGTGCACTCCGCAAAGGTTCAGAGAATGATTTGCACAATGCACAAACAAAGCCTTGGGATTAATCTCTCTGATCTTTGACTGAACACCACCATGAATCCCAGCCATAGTTGCAGCGTTGTCATATCCTTGACCACGGCACAGGTTTATGTCCAGTCCATCTCTCTCCAGATGTCTCAGGATATCCCCTGTGAGCTCAGCAGCAGTCTTTCCGGCAATAAGGAAGAAGCCCAAGAATGATTCCTTTACTTCAACTTTGTCACATTCAATAAGATCAACTCTCAAGTCATTTGGAACCGGGATTGGCCAAGCAGCGACATCAGAATAAATTGAAAATCTATCCGTCTCCTCTTCTTCATCAGAATCTTCCTCCTGTTGGTGTGGACTTCTGCTGGCGTCTCCTTCCTCTTCATCAGTTTCACTGCTTTTAGAAGATGAATTGCCATCCTCCAATCCTTGCTCTCTCTCATTTGAATCCTCTTGTGAAGATGCTTCTTGTATTTGCCCTTCAGATTCACCAGGCTGAATATCTTTAGGACTTTCTCCTATTGCACTTGATGTTGAAGGCGTCACATACTTCAAAATTGATCCGGACATTGCCTGAGCCACCTCTTCTCTTGCCTTCTTCATTTTTCTTTGTTGGAAT
This sequence comes from Bathynomus jamesi, assembly GCA_023014485.1. Lineage (NCBI taxonomy): Eukaryota > Metazoa > Arthropoda > Malacostraca > Isopoda > Cirolanidae > Bathynomus > Bathynomus jamesi. The sequence goes on along the minus strand of JAJOZX010016807.1, from coordinate 22,238 downwards.
CCACTGGGTCGATTTCGCTTCAAAGTGGATGTTTTCTGCAAAATTTTAAAATCAAAAGGTATAAAGCATGAACATAAGTGCAAACACGACTCCTAAAAAAGCAGAAAACTATGAGCATTACTCACAAATAACTAGATCAGTGACAAAATGAAAATTAACAGTATATCCAGTAAATAAAGAAATAAAAAAAATTTATTACAACAGAAAAGCTTCAAACAAGTGGTTCTCAAACTTTTTCCAACCAGATACCCATTGAGTTATCAGATTATCAACCCAGACAAGCAGAAACAATTAATTATCAATGTCAATGCATTAACACTAATTCAATATACAGGGTGTCCCATAAGCCGGCATCATAGGGAAAATAATAAAAAAAGGCAAAACAAAAGCTTTTATTTACAGAACGTGCTCAATATGTCCACCATTGTTTTCAATACACAAATTCAGACGTGATACCTAGTCAGCAAGCACACGGTGAATGATGTCAGGAGTAATGGTGTTACATGCCCCAATAATGCGTTGCCGCAAATGTTCAACACTCCTAATTTTCTCTGCATATACCAGCGCTTTCAAGTGGCCCCAGAGATAAAAATCTAGTGGCGTGAGATCCGGGCTTCTAGCTGGCCATTCCACAGGCCCTCGACGTCCTATCCAATGACCAGGGAATTGTTGGTACAGGTATTCCCTTACTTGGGTGTTGTAATGTGCAAGAGCGCCGTCTTGCTGGAACCATGTTGGGAAATTTCCTTCTTCGTTCGACACTGGGAAATGCTTCTTCCTTGAGCATACGTAGGTAAGTGCCTCCAGTGACATGTTCATCGAAAAAGAGGGCCTATGATGCGATCCTTCCAAATGCCACCATACCATCACCCGAGATGCACCTTGTTCCTTTGAAGAGGTATACCAGTGAGGGTTGTTTTGAGACCAGTAGCGGGTGTTCTGTCGATTTACCTCACCATTTCCATAAAAAACAGCCTCGCCACAGGACAGAATGGTGGACGGGAAATTGGCATCCCGAGCATGTTGTTCCGTAGCTCATTCACAAAATTCCATCCGCCGGTCGGGATCATCTTCGCTGAATTTCTGTAGGATCTGAAGTTTATATGGATGCCATTTGTGAGCCTGAAGAATGCGATGGATGCTACTTTTCGGCACTCCTGTCTCGGCGGACAATCGCCGAAGAGACTTATTGGGACTTCTGTTAAAATGAACCAGGATAGCAGTCGCTGTATCATCGTCAGTGGGCCTCCTTGAAGGTCCACTGCGTGGTTTATCTTCTATGGATCCTGTTTCCTTAAACTTTGCAACAAGTCTGCTAACACAACTCTGTGTTATTGGCTCGCGGTCTGGATGCAGTCTGTTAAATTCAGCAGCGGCCTCTCTTTGACTCTGATTTCATATGAGTAGAATTATCTGGATTCGTTCTTCCTTGCTCACAGACATTATGGCCTGTAGAAAGAGAAAAATATGAATTGTGGTTTGTAGAAATAGAAAAATATGAATTTCTCATATGATGCCGGACTTATGGGACACCCTGTAGTATGGTATAACGCTAGGTATTATAATTGATATCATTATTTAATAAGCAGTAAGCATTAAAACATATTAAATATACAATGATACTACACTGGACATTGTAAAATTGTTGAACTTGACTAAGCCAATAAGCATTAGTACTAATTCAATATAAAATAGTACTGTAGTTGTTGATGTAAATCTGAAACGGTGTTTACTATATTAAGCATTAACACAACATCTCCATGCAGTCACATCATCACCCTCTCTGTCTTAACACTACCATGTAGTTGCATTAAAAAAAATCATGCAGTCATATCACCACCACCATCGTAAGATCACCACATAGTCATCATAAAAAACTCACTCAGTCATACACATCATCGTTACTTCAGTAGTCATGGTTGTAGGAAAAAAGTCTTTAAGTCTAAAGTTTAGTGCAAAGTGTGACTTTCCTGTGTCTTTTTACTGATAACCGGTAGTCACAGGGACCACCATCCATAAACATGGGTTTCTATAACATTACGACGATGCATTTATTATAACATCACGACGATGTATTTACCGGGTATTATAACATCACGACGATGCATTTATAAACACTTAAACATCACTATGATACCACATTATCAAAAATTACTGGACACTGGTATAAGTACCATGATATCGTTATAAACACCAGCACTTTATGCTTTATCATAATTATTTAATGAAACATACCTCATGTATGTGGAGTCACAGTGTCAAGTGAACAAGACTTGGAATGTCATTTGCAGCCAGCTGGCTATGCTCAAAAACTGATGACTAAAACGTCAACAAACGTTCGCCTTTCGATGTAATTTTTATCAAATATTTAATTTTTCGTTTGTAAATTTTGTATTGCCAATAAAGATAAAAATTTTTTTATAGTGGAAATTACATTAAGCTGTTGTAATAGTTTGAACATGTTAATTTTTTTCCTTACTTTGGCGCAATTTTTCATTTGGTTTGAAACTTGTACTGGTATTTCAACTCTCCCGATGGCATCCCCCTCCTGGCTGTCACGCGGGGGACCGCCCCCCTCGCACCCGTTTAGTACCCGCTGTAAATGATGAGCAGATATACAGGGTGTAATAAAAGTCAGGATCTATTTTTGTGAAGCACTTGGAAATTATATGGAATTCAATCATAACATGATAAAGTGGTAACATTTATTAAATAATTAAGAGTAGGATTCGACGTGACGCCCATCAGTATCCCTGCACAGCTCAAGTCGTTCCGCAGCATTTCTAAACACATTCTGGAGCATTTGCGGGTTATGTTATCTGCAGCAGTTCGTATACGTGTACGTAAGTTTTCAAGACTCGTATCTTCGTCTGATAGACGTGCGATTGATAAAGCCCCATGCAAAGAATCTAAAGGGGTTAAATCTGGTGATCTCGCTGGCCAAGGTCTGTTTGCTTTCCGCGGCCGATCCAGCGATTTGGAAACGTCCATTTAGATAATCCTGAACAATTTGGCATAGTGACAAGGAGCACCATCATGTTGATAGAACGACGGGGATAGGATTGTTAGTACCGTCGTCTATCAACATGATGGTGCTCCTTGTCACTATGCCAAAATTGTTCAGGATTTCTAAATGGACGTTTTCCAAATCGCTGGATCGGGCGCGGAAGCAACAGACCTTGTGTCCGCGAGATGACAGATTTAACCCCTTTAGATTTCTTGCATGGGGCTTTAATCGAGTCGCACGTCTATCAGACGAAGATTACGAGTCTTGAAAACTTACGTATACGTATACGAACTGCTGCAGATAACATAACCCCGCAAATGCTCCAGAATGTGTTTTAGAAATGCTGCGGAACGATTGAGCTGTGCAGGGATACTGATGGGCGTCACGTCGATCCTACTCTTAATTATTTAATAAATGTTACCACTTTATCATTTTATGATTGAATTCCATATAATTTCCAAGTGCTTCACAAAATAGATCCTGACTTTATGTACACCCTGTACAGTAGAAACAGGAAAGGAACGAAGAAAAGTAAAGCACCGGCTCCGCAGTTTCTCACACCCACTCAGTTGCTCTCTCTGTGCAGGAGTCTTATCCCCCGTTCGGAGTACGCTTCCCATGTGTAGGGTGGCTTAACCCACACAGCTCTACTTTACCTGGTGGAATCAAACCGCTTTTTCGTCTCATCAAGTCCCAGCTCTTACTGACTCTTTTCAATCCTCTCTCTTCGCCGCAATGTTGCCTCATTCTCTCTTTACTATCGCTTTTATAACGGACACTGCTCTTCTGACTCTCTAACTGCGTGCCTCCTCCCTTGTTCCTTCCCTGCATAAAAAAACAAACGTGTCACATGTCGAATAAGACCACAACGCGGGGCTAAAAATTATTTAACAAAATCAATAAAAAAACACACGTACATAGATCAGTCGGAGAACACCAGCGTGAATAAGAGGAAATAGCGAAGTACAATTGGGAAATCACGATAATAACTGAGGTTTATCTCCAAAAAAGGAAATGAAACAAACAACGAAACAAGGCTCCGAGTAATAATGTGGGAAAAACTGTATGCAAAGGGCTTTTGCAGACAATAAGAAGGACAGTGTATATATGAAACAACCTACCATGTTCATTTCTATTATAATACGGTCACTGTTAATTTGGCGACAGTTGCAAATTTTATCATCCCACCGTTTGTAATACTTTAAAAAGCAGGGGGTCTGCAAATGTTGTAAGAAATACCACTATCATCACCCAACAAACTCAAGGGACACTAGAAAAAACGGCAAGAAACTTATGCATACAAAATCGCAGCACAATACGTCTACTAAGCCTCATTCAACACATACAGTCGACACCGCTGAGAACCTCCGAGCTGACCCTTACCAAGCAAGAAACTACCAGAACAGGTAACTGAATACAAATCACGCGACACTAAGGGAAATTAAATTTGGAATACTCGAAGGACAACGCAAAACAGGAAACACAAATATAGTCCTGGCAAATAATCAAGGGTTCACGATCCACATATAAACAAAGTGTCCTACCTGCAAGGATTTATAGAAGAAAAGGACTGACATCGCATGCCTCACAGAAAATATCTTAAGACTGCTAAAGAGATTGTGAAAACTAAGAATACTGCATAGATAAAAAATAAATAAAAACTGATGGTTAACAACATACTACGAGCTGACAGAACAGAAAGACGAAACGGTGACTGTGCTGTGTACACACGTGAGAGCCATATAACAGAGACAATAATAAGTAAATTACACAGCTCTGTGGAGCTCTTAGCAGTAAAAACTGGTGTTGGTTTACGTCGTCGTCGTCGTTGGCCTAGGCAAGCTACGGCTTGGGACCGTAGCGCATCTATCCGGTATAGGTTAACCTGGATGATGTAGCCATAAGCACTGCCGCTAGTTAGTGCCAACCAGTGATTATCTCACTAGCCGTATTGAGTCCGTTAGGCGAAACTACGACAGTACCAAAGGTGGAAAATATAACCTTTGGTTTTCTATTATTTATTTGCAAAATGGACATGGCATTAGATTAAAATAAATATTTGAATATAAATGATTAACTGACAATTGTGATATATAATTAATTATGTTTACATACAATAAAATAATATAGTATACTAAAATTAGTATTAATGTGGTTCACAATTGAATTATAATGGGGTAACTAATTTAAAATGAATTTATACTATTCCGAAATTCAAGACGGTAAAATTAACATTTATCTTGAAACTAAAATAAGAGTATTCACTACACACTCCCCCACCAGAGAGGAAGTTCAAAGAGTTCCGAACGACACAGATTTCCGCTGAACCTTTTTGGTAGCTACTTGTACCTCACTTAAGGTTGATTCCAAAAACGCAGGCTTAAGACGATCGATAGAAACCTTGTCGACCTTGGAACCGCGCTGGATGAGAAATGATTTGCGCGTACGTCGGAGAACTTCATAGGGTCCGTCATATGGACATTGGAGAGGCCGTTTTGGGACAGGTACACGAACGAAAACGTGGGTGCAAGATTGGAGGGCTGGGGAAATAAAGATGTTCTGTTGGCTAGTCAATCGAGGGGGAACAGGCTGAAGGGACTGCATGTGAGAGGAAAGTGTTTGAGCGAATTCCGTAGGATCGCATGACTTATCCCCTGCAGTGAAGTAGCCACCTGGTAGCCGCAGTGTTGTTCCATAGACTAGTTCAGCCGCTGTAGTCTTCAGATCACTCTTAAATGCAGAGCGAATACCAAGCAAAACGAGTGGAAGCTTATCCATCCAATGGGAGTCTTCGTGACACATAAGGGATGACTTCAGCTGGCGATGGAAGCGTTCGACGAGGCCGTTAGCTTGCGGATGATACGCACAGGTATGCGCATGTACTGTACCCAACAAGCTGGTAAACTTCTTCCAAAGCGAAGACTCAAATTGGCGACCTTGGTCAGTGATGACTTTTGTCGGCAATCCAAATCTTGATACCCATCCATGAAGAAAGGCTCTTGCAACAGTTTCCGCTTGGATATCAGGAAGTGGGATGGCTTCAGGCCATCTGGAAAAGCGGTCGAGACAGGTGAGCAGATAACGTTGGCCTTGAATCACTGGAAGAGGGCCAACAATGTCTACATGAATTACCTCAAATCGCTGGGATGGGGGCGGGAATGCGTCAAAGGGGGACCTGGTGTGCCTTTGGACTTTGGCACGCTGGCAGGCAAGGCACGTTTTGGTCCAATGTTTGACATCCTTCCGCATCGAGGGCCAAACAAAGCGAGAGGTAACCAGGTGTTGCGAAGCACGGATACCAGGATGGGAGGGCTTATGAAGATCCGTGAAGACTGCTTGTCTGTGACATGGAGGGACATATGGGCGAATAGCAGCTGTTGATACGTCGCAATAGAGGGGCACAGACAATCCTGGCATACTCATTTTCTTGAGGAAAGTGAGTGAGTGGAGTCTTCTCTGAGCAGGTCTTGTAGTTCCGTATCCTTATGTTGATCCTGTGCAATAGCATTCCACAGTGTAGAGCTGAGGGTAACAGAAGTAATCTCTACTCTTGAAAGTGCATCCGCTGGAGTGTTCAAGACACCTTTGATGTGGCGGATATCTGTGGTAAATTGCGAGATATAATCGAGTTGCCTGATGACTCTGGGAGAGTGGTTACAGCTGTTTTTATTGAAGACAGTGACCAAAGGTTTGTGGTCGGTAAAAACACAAAAATCTCGGCCTTCAAGGAAATGTTGAAAATGCCTCACGTTAAGTAAATAGCAAGAAGTTCACGTCGAAAGCACTATAACGCGTTTGGGCTGGCTGCAGCTTTTTCGAGTAAAACGCGATGGGTGCTTGTTGACCGTTAATGGTTTGTTCCAACACTCCACCGATCGCAACATCTGAGCATCGACCGTCAGAGTTAGGGGGCATCACTGATAGGAAATGACAGAGACAATGCACTATTGATAGCATTTTTGGCATTGTCGAACGCCTGTAAACTATCGCTACACCATAACAATTTCGTTACCTTGCGTTTGTGTGTGATCATAGCGTGTAGAGGAGCAAGAACACTGGCACAGTTTTTAATGAACTTGTGGTAATAATTTACCAAACCTAGAAACCGACGTAACTCACGCTGATTATTTGGCATAGGGTAATTTTTATCACTTCACACTTGTCCTGAAGGGGGGTAATTCCGTGCTGCGAAATCGTGTGACCAAGAAATTCCAAGGTTGGCTGTGCAAACACACACTTAGATGCATTAATAGTAACACCGTATTGTTCTAAGCGTTGAAAGAGGAGTGAAAGATGTTCCTTATGTTCCTCTTCCGTTGAGCTGGCCACAAGCAAATCATCGATGTAGGCATAAACAAAGTCTAAGCCTCTGGTGACCTCATCTATAACCTCTGAAAGGTTTGCGCAGCATTCCGTAGCCCGAACGGCATCTTCAAAATTCGAATAACCCAAATGGTGTACAAACTGCAGTCTTGGGATATCCGAAGGCTCTACGGGAATGTGGTGGAAAGCCTTAACGAGATCTATTTTAAGATAGATTTGCCGTGGAGAAGAGAAGTAAAGTCTTGGACATTTGGTACCGGATATCGGTCCGGGATGGTTGTCGAATTCAAAAACCGGTAATCCCCACATGGTCTCCATCTCCTGACTTCTTCTGGACCAGGTGTAGGGGAGAGGACCAACTGCTTTTGGAAGGTCTTATTATCCCAAGATCCATCATAAGCTGGAATTCCGATTTGGCAGCTTTCAGTTTGTCCGGGGCAAGACGTCTGGGTTTTTGCAAACACAGGGGGACCTTTTGTTGTAATGTGATGGGTAATGGTGCTTAATGGTATCACCCATCTGCATCGGTTGAAGAATTCCTGGATATCGCTGGAAAAGGCACTGGTACATGGAATTAGGGGGAACGAGGGAAAGTGCAGAGTTCGAGGCGTCCGGAAGGGCAACCTGTTTGGCAAGAACAGAAAGCAGTGTGGCCTGGTCGCATAAGCGTCGCTTGTCAAGATCCACCAGGAGTTTGAAATGCTGGAGGAAGTCAGCGCCGATTATGGGATGCCGCACTTGAGCACAGATGAAAATCCACTTGAAGGATCGGTGAAGGCCCAAGTTTAGTTCACGCGACTGAGTACCGTACGTGGGTATGCGTGAACCGTTGCAGCGTATAGAGGCGGAGATTCCGAGTGCGTATGACCAGATTTTTGAGGGAATACACTGACTGACGCTCCGGTATCAACCAAGAAATTGACACCAGAGTTCCTGTCCTTTATGAATAACAGGTTGGCAGTGCGAGTACTAGACGCCATTAGGACTCGCTGCTGGGGTTTTCCGACGAAAAATTGCAAGGGGAGATGCACTTCCCAGCCTTCTTTCCATTTTGGCGTGGTAGAAGCAGATCTTCTCGGAACTCGAACGATGCCTCTTCGTAAATCTCGACCGAGAATGGCTTCTTTGCCGTTGATTTTGTAGCAGAGAACAAACGTGGTTGAGTTGTTGACTTAACTCTTCCACTTTCAACTCCAGTTCCGATGTGTGTTCACGTTGTTGACCGGAGCTGTGTCAATCTCCACTACTTTGTCGGCAGTTTCTGCTAGTTTATCAACTGGAGTAGCAGGATCCATAGTGGCCAAGACACGCTGAGCTGATGGAGGAAGTTTCTGCAAGAACAACTGTCGAAAGATGTCCTTATCGAAGGTTTTGCGCGTTCGCCTAGAGCGCACTGCATAGCCCTCAGCATTTGAGTGGGCTTACGGTCTCCAAGTTCTTCTTTGAGATTAACTGATGTAGTTTCTCACGCTCGGAGACAGTGGTGCGGCGCAGGATGGCAGACTTCAGATCGTTGTATGGGTCCTCACTCGTGGAAGTAGATACGATAACGTCACGGACTTCAGAGATGACGCTCGCTGGTAGAGAGGACAAAACATGATCGTATTTCGTCCTGCTAGTGGTGATCCTTCCCAAGTTGAATTGTGATTCCACTTGGTGGAACCAAATAAATGGATCACCCGGCCAGAAGACGGGGAGCTTTACGCTCAAGTGGGAGATGGCACCAGCGTCGTCAGGCATCTTCTCCTATGCTTGCTGACGTACAAGCAAGACGACAAGTTCCCAACGAAGGAGTGGAGGTTGAGACGAGCGCAGGCACAGAGCGCACGGGCAGGGGTGAGGGGCAGAGGGCACGAGCGACATTACAGTCTGGTCCTAGTCGCTCGGGTGAAGGGGGTGGTGGGTACGAACGACGTTACAGTCTAGTCCTAGTCGTTCGGGTGAAGGGGTGATGGGCACGAACGACATTACAGTCTAGTCCTAGTCGTTCGGGTGAAGGGGGTGATGGGCACGAACGACATTACAGTCTAGTCCTAGTCGTTCGGGTAGAAGGGGTAATCCAGCTCCGGGGTCATCAATTGTTGGTTTACGTCGTCGTCGTCGTTGGCCTAGGCAAGCTACGGCTTGGGACCGTAGCGCATCTATCCGGTATAGGTTAACCTGGATGATGTAGCCATAAGCACTGCCGCTAGTTAAGTGCCAACCAGTGATTATCTCACTAGCCGTATTGAGTCCGTTAGGCGAAACTACGACAGTACCAAAGGTGGAAAATATAACCTTTGGTTTTCTATTATTTATTTGCAAAATGGACATGGCATTAGATTAAAATAAATATTTGAATATAAATGATTAACTGACAATTGTGATATATAATTAATTATGTTTACATACAATAAAATAATATAGTATACATAAAATTAGTATTAATGTGGTTCACAATTGAATTATAATGGGGTAACTAATTTAAAATGAATTTATACTATTCCGAAATTCAAGACGGTAAAATTAACATTTATCTTGAAACTAAAATAAGAGTATTCACTACACTGGAAACTTAACGTGATCTATAGTCATCTATAGACCTCCGAACACTTTAGCTGCAAAATTCTTTGAAGCCATTGCCAACATCCGTAACCTAAGAAAGTCCTTAAACCGCCCATTCCAGAATATAATACTCTGCGGGGATTTTAATTTTCCATTTCTAAAATACAAAAGAATAGTAAAACCTGTGCATATACACCAGGACAAGGGGAGGCACAAGAGAAGAGCAGGAGCAAGCGAAAATATTGATAGCTCTAACAAATGAATTGATGTTAACACAGGAGATAACAGATAACAGATAACACCAGAAAAAGTAACTGCCTAGATCTGGTATTCACGAATAACATCAATTTAATCAATGATATAAAAATAACACCAACAAATATCGCATCCCACATTATTGAGGTATGATGAGAGCGCTAAAAGAAAATACTCATACTGAAGAAAGAAGCAAATTTCAGATTTTTAATCTAAATTCTAAGACTATAAATTGGGAAGAAACGGATTCCATATGGCACAACAGTGGAAAACAGTCTTAGAGGATAAATCAACCGAAGAAGTGCTAATAACCTTTGGGGGACCGGGAATACAAGCACTAATTAAGAGCCATTCGGAGGGAGACAAGCGGAAAATGCGGTGAAAACAATAAAAGATAATCCAAAATACTTCTATAGCTTTGCGAAAATAAAAATAAAAATGTGGACCACTATCGCACCCTTAAAGAAACAAAATAATGAGATAACCGATGATCTAAAAGAAATATCTGAAATATTGAGAGCTCAATATGAAACAGCTTTCAGTACCCCAAATAGAGGCAAAGCAGTACCTAACAGAAATAACTTTTTTGAAGAATTAAATGGAGAATATACGAGGGTTGTTCAAAAAAGTAAGTTTACAAGGTTAATTACCGATGCATTTTACGTTGTACAATAATGTTGTTGGTAGTACATTATTTTGTTAGGCATGTATGGCAACACTGTAAAGTGGCAGCATCCGGGTTCACCACGAACCAAAAAGTTCAAGATTGCACCATCAGCTGGTAATGTGATGGCAACGATATTTTGGGACCATCAACGCGTTTTGAGTGTTAAATTCATGCAAAAAGGGACAATATTAAATGCCACTTCTTATTGTTAAACTTTATAGCGACTCCGCACGGCACTCCGGGTTGCTTACTGCAGGTGTGGTGTTCTTCCATGACAATGCCCGCCCTCATACTGCAAATCAAACACACCAACTTTTGGAATCGTTCCACTGGGAAGTCATGGATCATCCCCCCAACAGTCCTGACCATGCACCAAGCGACTTCTATTTGTTTCCAGCCCTAAAGGAACACCTCGGAGGTAAACAACTTCAAAACGATCCTGATGCAGAAGTGGCCGTACGAAATTGGTTAAAAACTAAGGACCCTACATTTTACTTGACCGGCATCGGAAAGCTTGTCCCACACTACGACAAATGTTTGAGTCTGGTGATTATGTAGAAAAGTAGTAATAAGTAGTTGTTGTTGTTGTTGTTGTTGTTGAAATACTTGTAATAATTACTTGCCTTGTAATAAAACAGTTTCTTCAAAACACCTTGTAAACTTACTTTTCGAACAACCCTCGTATAACTGATTTTGAATTTACCGCAGAAGATATAGCGAAAGCTGATGGGCAAATGAAATCGCATTCAGCTGCAGGCTTGGACAAATGGAATGTCTTGTTCATTAAAAACTGCAAGAACGAAATAGCTACACCCCTTTATTGGATATGGGGAAGATCCCTGGACACGGGGAAATACCGAACATACTAAAAAGAGCGAACATTGTTCTTATATACAAGTATAAAGTGGGGAATAGGTCTCATGCAAAGAACTATAGACCCGTGTCACTGACATCACATCTCACCAAAATATTTGAAAGAATAGTCAAGGAAAGAAAGACACAGGAAAGATTCAATGAGAACAGCGCGGATTCCGATCAGGAAGATCGTGCCTATCACAACTAATAGAGTACTATAACAATATCATAGACGCACTTGAGAGCAATGATAACTACGAAGTAATATACACCAATCTTGATAAAACATTCGATGTGTGTGCTCATGACATAATAGCACATAAAATGAAAGACATGGAAATAACAAGCAAATTGGGCAAATGGATCTACAACTTCCTCGGGGAACGGCAGCAATCAGTAAAAATCCAAATATCAGCCCCTCCGATTCACTATCATGCTGACAGACATGCACAATGAAGTAGACGACAACAGTTACCAGTATAGTAACATGCTTTGCTAACAATACAAAGATCAACAGAAAAATCGGCGATGCAGAAGAGTTGGAAACCCTACAGAGGGACACAAACAGAATGTACAAATGGTCCGAAGACAATAACAAATTTTAACGCCGAGAAATTTCAGCCCTTGAGATATGGAAGAAATTAAGAACTTAAACAGACAGCATACTATGCTCCAGATGGACAGGAAATTCAGAGAAGCACGAAAGCAAACGATTGAGAGGTCATAATGATCGATGTTTCAAAATTTGAAACACAGAATCAGATAGTGATATAACAAAGTAAAAAGAGTTACAGGAGTGATTATACCAAAACTTGAATACTGCTCAGTCTTGACGTCAATATACAAAAAAAAGAAATTAATAAACGAAGTCCAGAAGAGTTTCACAACCAAGACTGATGGCTGCAAAAAACTCAACTATTGGGAAAGACTCCGTAAATTAAATCTGTATTCGCTGGAAAGAAGAAAGAGATACACCATAATCTACATTTGGAAAATGATTGAAAAACTGGTATCTAACCTCAAATTAAACCCACTTACTGTCCAAACAATAGTGGAAAATAAGAAAAGTAGAATGTATAGTGTTCCCAAACTAAAAGCACGACAAGGGACACCTTCAACACTGACGGAAAATAGCTGGGTTATTAGGGAAACAAGACTTTTTAACCACCTTCCAAAGGACTCAGGAACGTCACAGGGGTCAAAGTTGAAATCTTCAAAACGAAGACTAGATGCCTGACTCAGGACGGTACCATATGATCCGGCTGTGCCTAGCTATGTGCGATGTAAATCGCAAGAGAGCAACTCACTCCTCCATCAGGCCAGGCCTAGAGGTGGGAGGTATTGAGAAACCGACGCACGGAAATTTTACCCCGGGCTCGGGTCAAATACACTTTGTCAACTACAAATACAAATATGGTAATTTTGGAATTGCCGAATACAAATACAAAACATACTTGCAACTTTTTTATTTGTCAAATACAAATACAAATTGTTCAAATACAAATACAAATATGAGTTTCAAATTGGCTACTTGTGACTTCTATCAATTAATTATTTCTTCCCGTTTTGAGACTGTTCAAATTAAAAGTAAACAAAAGTGAGCGTAACTAAAAAATCTTTCGTTAACAATTAGCAAAAAACAATTTGTTACTCGTTACACTTTACAAACATCAACTCTTCAAACCGCTCTGAATCAGTTTCGGTGCACCTCTCGGGGCGAAAAATCGCTGGTGTTGTATTTGACATGCATTTGAGCAAATACGACAAATACAACAATCAAATACAAATAAAATACAAATACCTTGACCTGATACAGGGTATCAGGCCCTGACACACACACACACACAAACACACAATATATATATATATATATATATATATTTATATATGCGCCTCGGTGGTGTAGTGGTTAGCGTCGCTGACTACGAATCCATCGGCTCCGGGTTCGAGACCGGTGACGGCAGCCGGCGCGCAGCAAAACCCAGCTGTTTCATCCTTCCACACAACAAAGAAAGTGGTTGAGAGATAAATGGGTGGCCTAGTGGTTAAGACGCTGGGCTGCTGATGGGGTGTGGTTCGGATTCCACGTTAAACTGTAGGTCTAAGGTGGAGTGAAAAGCTTGACCTTCGTCGGATTGAACAATTCGGGCGGAAGCTAACCAAAGGTTATGATATAATATATATATAATATATATATGCTGATGGGGCGTGGTTCGGATTCCACGTTAAACTGTAGGTCTAAGGTGGAGTGAAAAGCTTGACCTTCGTCAGAATGAACAATTCGGGCGGAAGCTAACCAAAGGTTATATATATATATATATATATATATATATATATACAGGGTGGGCGGAAAGTAGCTCCCTAATTTAAATTACATATAAATTATGTATAAATTGTGATTGTATTGTTATATTGTTATGGTGTGTTCTCTAAAGTGGTACAATTGTAACGGTAATCTTTTTTTCTCTAAAGTGTTCTCTTTGTGTTCTCTAAAGTGGTACAACTGTAACGTTCATTTTTTTTTTTTCATTTCAGATTGAAGGGTAACATGGCTGAGCGTTTAACACTGCAGGAGCGTGCCCAGTTGGCGGCACGGTACGAAGTTTGGCAATCTGTCGTTCGAGTTCAAAGATGGTGGCGGGCCATTCACGGACCACGTGCCCAAGTGGACCCGAAAACAATCAAGAACTGCCACTCGAAGCTCATGACCACGGGGTCTGTGGCAGATGTTCGAAGATGTGGTCGCCCTTCGACATCCAGGGCACAGGAGACGGTGCAGGCAGTTCAGGAAATGTTCGCACGGAGTCCACGAAAGTCAACTCGCCAGGCAGCTCGGGAAAGTGGACTCTCCCGCTACTCAGTGCGAACTGTGCTGAAGAAGGAGCTGAACTGGCGTGCGTGGAAGCCGCATTACTGCCAATCTCTCTCGGACGAGGACTGCGACATTCGCATGGAGTTCGGGGAAATCATGCTGGCTTGGCATGAAGACTGGCCCCCATCTCTTCCGCAACATCCTCTGGAGCGACGAGGCGGTGTTCCACGTCGGAGGCTTTGTCAACCGCCACAATTGCCACTACTGGGCAGGAGAGGATCCCATGGTTACCGCTGAAAAACGGCAGAATCGGTTCAGTGTAACGGTGTGGTGTGGTATGACCTCAGATCAGGTTGTGGGCCCATTCCTTCTGCGCAACACCATGAATGCTGAGCGGTACCTTGCTATGTTGCGAAACGAGGTCTGGCCGGTTGTCAGCACATGGGAGAACATCGACGATCTGATATTTATGCAAGATGGCGCCCCTCCGCACTTCGCTCTTGTTGTCCGTGAGTGGCTGGATGCCCACTTCCCTGGGCGTTGGATGGGTCGTCGTGGTCCACATCAATGGCCAGCCAGGAGCCCCGACTTGACACCGTGCGACTTCTTTCTTTGGGGTGGGTAAAGGAAGAAGTCTACCGCACCAAACCGAGGACATTGGAAGAACTGGAGGACCGACTTCGGGAAGTCATGTCCTCCATCCCGCCGGAGTTCCTGCTAAAGTCAGTGGACGCCATTCCTGGGCGGCTCCAGAAGCTGGTGGAAAGAGTTGGAGCCCACATTGAATTTTAGAGAAAACCTACCATGTATGCCTACCTTTTCATATATTTCTTCTGAAATAAATGGATAATATACGTATTTTTTTACCAATCCAAAATAGGGAGCTACTTTCCGCCCACCCTGTATATATATATATATACACTATTACTGCATTATATATATTTACACTTACTGCATTATCAGGCCGGCAAAATAAAAGGGAGACATTTTAAATCCTTCATATCTCTGCAAATACGGTACATAGAACCATGAAATTTTAGTATGTTAGTACTAGGTAATTTTATGGTTTGTATGCCATCTTTTAGCATTTTAGCTGAGAAATTGGATTTATGGCAAATATTCCAGAAAATCTTGCGATAATTAAAGCGATTTTAATTAACGTAAGCCAACTGCAGGAGGTTTGGACAAGCTTCTCAAGGTCCCGAGGTTGTGCACCTGGGTGTTAATAAATTAAATAATTAATTTTAAAAAATTAAATGACGTCATCAAGATCATTGCGTCATTACGTGTACATATATCGGAACCTATGGTAAAATTATTGAATATCCGGTTAGGTTCATTGAATGCCAGGTTAGGCCATCTATACGCCAGTAGCATGGGCGCAAAATAGACGAGGCAGCAAGAATGTTGCAAGATGTTGCAGAGATAATGATCAATGCTGCAAAGGGGTTGGGGTATGTTGCAAATGGGGGAGGGGTATGCAATAAAGGGGGAGGGTGTTATGCAACAACTCAATGTTGCAAAGGGGGGTTGGGGACTAACAAATCAATGTTGCCAAGGGGGGAGAGGGGAGGGAGCTTCGGGGGAGAAGGGAGGATGACCTCCCCCTAAAGGGGTAGCGTTAACCTAAGAGAGGAAGAGAAAGGAGAGACGGAGGAGGTCTTTGGGGAGAAGGTGGGATGTCCTCACCCCCAAAGGGAAACCTAACCTAAGTCTTAACCTAAGAAGGAAGGAGAGAGAGTTCTTTATTCCACAGGAGTCTGCATCATTATGAGCGTCCAGGGGCCAAGCAGGTCTTATATAGACGATGGTGAGTTGCCAGATATCACTTATTTATATATGGAGGGAGTTACCAGAGAGCATTTATTTTAATTGTTCATGTATACCTTATTAGGGTGAGTTGCTAGATACCACCATTTATTTAATTTACATGAGTTGCCAAATAATGTTTTTATTCATATGAAGGGATTAACAGATACCACCATTTATTTTAATTATGTTGAGATGTACCCTATTAGGGTGAGTTGCTAGATATCGCCACTTATTTTAATTCACACGCGTTGCCAAATAATGTTTTTATTTATTAAAAGCAAGCGGACTTTCTCCTTAAAGTGGTTCAACAAGAGAGCTAATTATTTAAACGAAACCCAAATTTAACAATAAAAGAAATACACTACACAATTGGCTTAGCAAAAGAAATCGTTCCATTAACATATTCTCTAAGAATAATATTCAATTTACCATTCGCTTTCATTAATCTAAAACCTTAGAATGTATACTGTCTATTTACTTTTGACAATCTTTTCTTGTCCGAAATAAATAAAACACCATTACATCATTCTGTTTATTCAGACGATTTATTGGAAATATATAGAAGATAAATATAGACTCCTATACATACGATGGAATGATCAAAAAATAAAATAAAAAATGTATAAACATCAATACATGCGAAATATATACAAACACGCACACAATTATATTAAATAATAAATAAATTGGAAATAAATATATTCACTTTGTTCTACTGCGCAAAACACTAAACTCACTCGTAATCGAGCCTAGTCACATCATTATTGCTTTGCACTACGCAGTAAACACGGCTTAACATTATTTCACCGCCCAAGTTATAGGGAGGGGGAGACCTATGCTCTATATAAATGGCCTTCATATCGTTCAGTACTATTTTGTACCCACTTTACAACCGTTTGGTAAGTTATCTTTAAACGATTTTATTCAAAAGCACACACAAAGAAATCATCGTTAACCACAACATCAATATTAAACATTCCTTTTCAATCGAGGGTTTATTCTTACCGATGAACTAAGGTGGCCCATTTATCTACCAACCAATTTTTCTACTTTTTATTGTTGTAAACTTTGAAGAAAACCATGTTATCTTTGTAACAATAAATCTCTCACGCCAGCACAAGCTCTTTTACGGAACTCTTTTTACGATGCATAACTCGCACGCTGCTTGATGTATACAGTAGCTAATAATTCACAATGCAGGTTTACTGGAACAAGAAAATAATTTATAATTCCGTCGATAGGAGTTATAACTTCAGTAAAGAGCAGAGATAAAATAATCCAGTTACAAAGCAAAACTCCTAAAATACTCAATACAGAAGTACGATGACATGCAAGCAAGCATTCAATCGAAACTTATTACCTGTACAGAAGATTTTCAATTTTAATGTTTCCACTTCAATTATCCCTATTAAATTTTCTCAATTCCAATTAGTAATTTTTTAAACTTTTTACAAATTATAATAATAATAATTAGTAAGTAAATTACGATCATCTACTTTTATCATTACTCTGGGTCTAAACATTTTAGTTAACAACGAAAGCTTTACACTTTCCACAAGAGACAGGCAAAACGTTCTCCATATTCTGCGCGGCAAAAGAACTAAGTATTTAAACGAATACCAACATTGATAATAAAAGAATTACACAGGATTCTTTATATTGTACACTGTTTTATTAACTCACTATACATTTTAAAACAGTTTAAGAATTTATTTAGACGCAAAACGAGTCCCACAAGAAACACACTAGACTCTTTAAATTATACATTAATATTAAAATGAGAACTTTTACAGTAACTCCGACTTCTATGGCTTAAGCAAAACTTTTAAAATATTCTTAACCACTATATCACCCAGGGTACCCATTCATCTACTAACCAATTTTGCGGTAGGATGAACGTTTTCCAAGCGCCGGCTGCCTTCGCAGGGCCTCGAACCCGGAACCGATGGGTTCATAGTCAGCGATGCTAGCCACCGAAGCATGGTATATCATCATCAGATTAACAAGTACTCAACAGGGTACAGTGTTTTTTTGGGGGGATCATCAGGAAGGAAGGTGAGGGGGAAATTTTCAAATTGACCCGTGGCTTCCTCCACAATTACAATCATGCTTACGGTCTACAACACCCATTGGGTAAGTTGTGAGAATTTCGATTAGGCAGCATCCTACGTCACATTGCTACGGGAATTAATTCAACCGGTAGATACGTGAGAAGGCAGGGACTAAAACTCACAATCTCACCCCTTGCAAGATGTTACCTCCCTGTTGAAACACAAGATTTCGGGCGCCTTCAGAGCCCAATCTGCGACCTTCCATCTTCTACTTATTGCTGATCGCTAGCCCTATGGGCCGCCATAGGCACCGGGGAGACAGTTGCTCCGACGAGCCGAGGCGTTGGGCGCGCGATTGATGGAAAATTTTGGCCGAAGTCATAGGCCCTATGACGCGCTACTTATAAGTCAACGAGTGGTTTATAGAGGGGTCTGCGGCCGGGCTGGGATCCCCGGCCCTACCTTTTCATAGGTGCTTTCAGCCACGGTCAAACTTCGATAGGTACCCGGGGACGTGGACCGAGAATTAATTGAACGGCTCCAGAGGCTACTTTGCGCGGCTACTAGCTCCATTCGCAAAATTCTCCAGGTTGTCCCCGGCACACGTTTAGACTCATGGGCGATCCCATTACTCCGGGAACCCAATACGAGGCCTATCCATTAGGCCTATGTCTCTGGGGAGAAGATTAGATTAGATTTCCCCCCCGACTCCTAGCCTTACAAATTCATGGAATCATAGGCTAACCGACGTGGTGCAAGGTACGGTCGTCACGTGTTGTCGTACCCCGAAAGACTTATCGGGTCCCCTTGACTCCGGGAACCCAATACTGCCTATCCATAGGCTTATGGCTTGGGGAGAAGATTCCCCCCGACTCCTAGCCCTATAAATGGAATCATCGGCTAATCGCCGTAGTGCAGTCGTCAATCACCTGACCAAAAAGAAATCTACCATTTCATAGGTGCTTTCAGCCACGGTCAAACTTCGATAGGTACCCGGGACGTGAACCGAGAATTAATTGAACGGCTACAGAGGCTACTTTGCGCGGCTACTAGCTCCATTCGCAAAATTCTCCAGATTGTCCCCGGCACACGCTTAGACTCATCGGCGATCCCATTACTCCGGGAACCCAATACGAGGCCTATCCATTAGGCCTATGGCTCTGGGGAGAAGATTAGATTAGATTTCCCCCCGACTCCTAGCCTTACACAAATTCATGGAATCATAGGCTAACCGACGTGGTGCAAGGTACGGTCGTCACGTGTTGTCGTACCCCGAAAGACTTATCGCGTCCCGTTGACTCCGGGAACCCAATACAGCCTATCCATAGGCTAATGGCTAGGGGAGAAGATTCCCCCCGACTCCTAGCCCTAGAAATGGAATTATCAGCTAATCGACGTAGTGCACTGGTCAATCACGTGACCGAAAAGAACACCTCCCACATCGGTGGGGGATGGGGGATCTCCTGAGCCCCGGACCCCTTCATAAATTGCTTCGAAATCTATGCTGAGGGGAGAAACCGGTCGTTCCCCGATAGGGACATAGGTCCTATGCCTGAGGAACTCAAGGTACCCCAGTTTTACTCCCACGACTGATTGCTCACCCCAACGAAAAAGTTGTACGAAAATGAAGACATTATATATATTTATAGTATTGTACTCATCCCACAAGAAAACAAATTTCCAAAGTATTGACCTTTCCTCCTGAAACACCCTGTGTATATTATATATATATATATATATAATATATATATATATGTGTATATATATATATATATATATATAAACGTAAAGAACGACGCTTTGTATAGGAGAATTATCCGCGCAAGATGAAGCGAAAGAACGAAACAAATGAAAAAATTAGGTACCCACCCGGAATCGAACCCGGGATCTTCCGATTGCCGGTCAGATTATGATAACCACTACCACAGGCCTCATCCAAACAAATGTCGTAATTCCTCTACATACGCGCAGAAAACCAATGCCCCAAAGGGGCACCTCCCGCATGCCGTAACATTATATACATTATAACTGCAAACACGCAGTATAATTAACGTAAAGAACGACGCTTTGTATAGGAGAATTATCCGCGCAAGATGAGAGCGAAAGAACGAAACATGAAAAAATGAGGTACCCACCCGGGAATCGAACACGGGATCTTCCGATTGCCGGTCAGATATAATAACCACTACACCACAGGCCTCACCTAAACAAATGTCGTAATTCCTATACATACACGCATTTGTTTCGTTCTTTCGCTCTCATCTTGCGCGGATAATTCTCCTATACAAATCGTCGTTCTTTACGTTAATTATACTGCGTGATTGCAGTTATAATGTATAATGTTACGGCATGCGGGAGGTGCCCCTTTGGGGCATTGGTTTCTGCGCGTATGTAGAGGAATTACGACATTTGTTTTTGGGTGAGGCCTGTGGTGTAGTGGTTATCATAGCTGACCGGCAATGGAAGATCCCGGGTTCGATTCCCGGGTGGGTACCTCATTTTTTCATGTTTCGTTCTTTCGCTCTCATCTTGCGCGGATAATTCTCCTATACAAAGCGTCGTTCTTTACGTTAATTATACTGCGTGTTTGCAGTCATAATATAATATAATGTTACGGCATGCGGGAGGTGCCCCTTTGGGGCATTGGTTTCTGCGAGTATGTAAAGGAATTACGACATTTGTTTGGGTGAGGCCTGTGGTGTAGTGGTTATCATATCTGACCGGCAATCGGAAGATCCCGGGTTCGATTCCCGGGTGGGTACCTCATTTTTTCATTTGTTTCGTTCTTTCGCTCTCATCTTGCGCGGACAATTCTCCTATACAAAGCGTCGTTCTTTACGTTAATTATACTGCGTGTTTGCAGTTATAATGTATAAATGTTACGGCATGCGGGAGGTGCCCCTTTGTTTGGGCATTGGTTTCTGCGCGTATGTAGAGGAATTACGACATTTGTTTGGGTGAGGCCTGTGGTGTAGTGGTTATCATATCTGACCGTCAATCGGAAGATCCAGGGTTCGATTCCCGGGTGGGTACCTCATTTTTTCATTTGTTTCGTTCTTTCGTTCTCATCTTGCGCGGATAATTCTCCTATACAAAGCGTCGTTCTTTACGTTAATTATACTGCGTGTTTGCAGTTATAATGTATATAATGTACGGCATGCGGGAGGTGCCCCTTTGGGGTATTGGTTTTCTGCGCGTATGTAGAGGAATTACGACATTTTGTTTGGGTGAAGCCTGTGGGTAGTGGTTATCATATCTGACCGGCAATCGGAGATCCCGGGTTCGATTCCGGGTGGGTACCTCATTTTTTTCATTGTTTCGTTCTTTCGCTCTCATCTTGCGCGGATAATTCTCCTATACAAAGCGTTGTTCTTTACGTTAATTATACTGCGTGTTTGCAGTTATAATGTATATATATATATATTATATATATATATATATATATATATATATATATATATAGATATATATATATATTCAGAGAGAGGGAAAATTGAAAAAAGCGAATCATTTAATGACTATTCAGCTGAATGATATCATCCACGTATCAAAACGGAAAAAACAGACTTCAATACATTTAATCCATTTGTACATTTAAAAGAAAAAAATATTAAATCATAATGAATAATTATTTAAAATTAAAAAAAGGAAAGTGTCACGGTATCGATCCCGGGGTTAGAAATAAATTGCATTCATTCACTTTTGCCTATCCTCTCTATATAAAATGTTTTCAAATCAACTCTCTTTTATTCCAAGAAACAAAAATGTGTAACGATGTAAAATTCGAATCACTTTACACACACACACACACACACACATATCTGGAATGGTCAAAGGGAATATTCGAGCTGACCTACATTGTGCGCGTAACTGATACGCAGGGAGAAATTGAACAAACATGTAAAAAAAAAA
>JAJOZX010016806.1:0-61466 GCA_023014485.1 Bathynomus jamesi | reverse complement strand
TCAGAATGGAAGGTCTTTATAGCAGAGCTGGGCACTTGCTTTTTTTGCGCGTTTTTTTGCGGTACTGCGGTACTGCGGTACTACTACCGCACTACCAAACCGGTACCGCATAACGCAGTTCCGCAAAGGATCGCTGAAAGTACAGCAGTACCGCTACCGCATTCAAATTTCCCGCGGTACTTTCCGCGGTACCGACCAACACGGTAGTACCGCAGTACCGCAGTACCGCAAAAAAAACCGCAAGTGCCCAGCTCTGCTTTATAGCCCGTAATTAATTTTTTTTTTTGTAGAAAGACAAGAAAAACTGATTGATTAACAGAGATATATTTGGTACAATTCGCGTATGTTTGAGATATACACTAAACAACGATTCAATTGCTGGTGAAGTTTTAATCTTTATGATCTCGAAATAAAGTCCTGCGGAAAGAAGTTTATTTATTGGATTTTTAATTCGAAATTATCTGTCGCTTCCGCCAAACTCCGCAGTTTTCAGAACGATGTTTAATATAATTATTTATGCAGGGTGTCCCATAAGTCCGGCATCATAGGAGAAATTCATATTTTTCTATTTCTACAAACCATAATTCATATTTTTCTCTTTCTACAGGCCATAATGTCTGTGAGCAAGGAAGAACGAATCCAGATAATTCTACTCATAGGAAATCGGAGTCAAAGAGAGGCCGCTGCTGAATTTAACAGACTGCATCCAGACCGCGAGCCAATAACACAGAGTTGTGTTAGCAGACTTGTTGCAAAGTCTCTTTGACTCCGATTTCCTATGAGTAGAATTATCTGGATTCGTTCTTCCTTGCTCACAGACATTATGCCTGTAGAAATAGAAAAATATGAATTTCTCCTATGATGCCAGACTTTTGCCAGTCGAGGTTTAAGTTTTGGTTGTTGGCTAAAAATACAAGAGTTACCCCTTTTTCTTTGATGTATTCAATCCGACGTGAATGCAACGAGTTTCTTGCTTATACTGAGGTTCTAAATATAGTTGGGTTAGGCTGCTTTAAACCCTAGATCCTGTCTCAAAGCTGGATCCTATCTGCTTGGCAGATAGCTGATGGGGGAAGCTATATTTTGGGGCCTCTTCGCGAGTGACCCGTTGCCCACTTCGGTCTAACATCATGAAAAGGAAAAACTATAGTGTTTGTCATTTACCATTACTTATTCGGACTATAGTGGATTTAATTTTCCCAGAAGAGCTCCTTGTTCCATGCACGTTCTGTGTGTAACATGGAAGATCTCAGAGAACCATTCTGAGTTCTATCCCATATATATATATATATATATATATTATATATATATATGGATACACACGGTGTGTGTGTATATATATATTACGGGGAATCTGTGTAACTAGGAATTTCCTGAAATCCCTAAATTGTTCAGGGATTTCATGTAAGGTTAATTCGTGATATTTCGTTATTTTTAACGAAAATATCACGACTTAACCAATCGTCAAGGGTGTACAGTTGTCCTAAATGGGCATTCAATAATTTTCCCGTAGGCGTAACAAAAATATCAGGATTTAACTTTACCTGAAATCCTTGAACATTTTAGGGATTTCATGAAATCCCTAGTTACACAGATTCCCTGTAACACACACACACACACACACACACACATATATATATATATATATATACGCTGCAAACCATTTCACGTGTTTAATTGTGAAATTCATCCATATATATATATATATAATATATATATATAATAATCGAGTGCCAGTGCCAGTGACGCTTGTCAGTTTTGTGCTCCGTCTTACTATCAAATTAACAGGGTTTAAAGTCATTGAACCGGTATGTTACCTATACAATAAAGTTCGTAAATGTGCCAAGATTACCCAGTTACAATCTTATTAGATGGTCCACAATACTTAATTAATAATAATACATATAATATATCCTCAAAATTTTCTACCGACATCCGGCACTACCTTCTTGGACCTATGAGGTAGTAAACAGTGACCTTGAAATAGCCGGCACACGAACGAACGAGCGAGTGAGCCCTTTAAAATTACGAACGAATGAACGAACGAAACGAATGAACGAGTGAATTTTAACTACATAAACTGATCAAAATATTTTCAAAAGGCCAGGTAAAGGCTCTGAAATCTTAAATGAAAGACCAAGCAAATAAATAGGTTTTATTACTTTAGATATATTTACAAACTTACACGCTTACATGATTTAAAGGGACAAGGAGTGGGCACTCCTTTTAGCATCCCCATCCCGTTCCCCTCTCCCGCCCTACCCCCACCATATACACTGCGAATCTTCCGTTTAATAGTAAAAGTTTTGACGGTGATCGCGGGAAATGTATGTTTCATTACGGTATAATCGTACAGTGACTCCCCGTGTACACTTTTTGTGTCATAGTTAGTAATAGTTACATAATTAATGTGAAAAGATGCCTGAGCATCGAACCGTTGGTATCCCGAGCATGATTTAAAGGATGAGAAGTGGGACCCATTTCGGCGTTCCCCCCCCATCTCCACCCCAACCATCCCCCACCAGCTACGCTCTCCCCCAAGCCGTTACAGATACAATGGGGTCGTCTGCTGTAAATCTTGTAGAAAATCCATTGTTATGTTTTATATTTGACAAAGTAGATCATATTAGGTTAGACCTTCCTGTATCTGTCTGTCATGATTTTTATGATTCAGAAGAAATAGAACATGTGAGGGTACAATTAAACACCCTGTTCAGTGCTACCCTCCCAACTCGTAGAGGAAATTCTAGAAACGAGAATACCATGAAACATTATAAATAAAGTGTCGACCCTCCGGGATAATGAGAACAATATTACCTTTTACGTTACTGACTTCCATAGAATACCGGTAATCTCTATGAGTGACGTAGACGTCTCGGTGCTCCTCAAACAGTATAATGAGGTACAAAAGTCGATAGTTGAACTGAAACACCAACACGTGGTGTCAAATCAGAAAAACGCGATTTCGCTAGAACAATTGCGGTCAGAGTTAGATGCGTTGAAAGAGACGCTCCTCCCAAAGCCCAGTTACTCGGAAGTAGTTCAGCAAGCCAGATCTCCAAGAAGCACGTCGGGCAGCGAGGGAACCGAAATCACCGCCTCCAACTCCCCCCCTGAAGGTGGGATGGAAACGCGCATGCAGGGGTAGCGGTCAACCCCCCTCCCGTTCAGGAAAGGACCCCTGCTCCCGATTTCACAATGAGGAACAGGGACGGTCCAGTGCCGAGAGACGAGGCATCATTGCCCTCTTCCCTGCCTCCCACTGCAGAAGAGAGGTGTTTGATTACGCCTCGCTCGGTGCGCAGTTCCTCCCCCCTCCCATCGAAGGAGGGGCACGCGCGGCCGTCAGGGTATAAACACCGCTAACAGACCCTCACCAAGCCACAGAGTAATAGAGGGGCCTCCTATCCCCCAAAGGTTGTGCCACCCATCCCCCAGGCAGGCGAACCCTGCCTCAGGAAGATCGAGGGAGGAGGACGGGTGGGTAACTGTTAACAGGCGCCCTTCCCGAAGGTTTCCTCAACCGGTCTCTGCGGCGAGGCCACCGATGGGGAATCTCACCCTCTTTGTGTTGCGAATTCAGCTCTCGAACGAGGCAAGCGATATTCGACACATGATGGAAGCAGTCATTGGTGAACACAGTATATTGATAGTTAATAAACTAAACACGAAATCTCCGTATTATAAAAGTAATAATTAAAGGTGTAAATGCGCATTTCAACCCGTATAATATGAGTCAATGGCCAGATGGTATTATTGTTAAGGAGTTTATTCACTTTTCCAGGAGATTTGATAACAGGCAAAATAATAATAATAATAATAATAATAATAATAATAGGCGCCCTAACGGTAATGCCTGAAAGTTGTACTGTGTATAATAATAATAATAATAATAATAATAATAATAATAATAATAATAATGGGCGCTCTAACGGTAATGCCTGAAAGTTGTACTGTGTATAATAATAATAATCTTACTAATAATAAATTCTCTATCAGTCATGGCGGATAACTTGTTGAAAATAGTCTTATATAATGTAAGGTCAGTGAGGAATTCAACTGTAGATGTTCATAAAATCTGCGACAGTGCAGATTTGATACTCCTGCAGGAGCACTGGCTACCTAAGCAAGAGCTAAAATTCCTCTCTACCATCCATGATGACTTTATGTACCATGCGTCATCAGCAGTAGACTTGTCAGATGAATTAATGTACGGTAGGCCTTTTGGTGGTGCTACTTTCTTAATAAGGAAAAATTTGTCAAAACATATAACATTTTTAACAAGCGATAATGCAAGGTTGTTAGGCATTGAATTACAAGTGAATAATGATTGCATATTAATTGTAAACTGCTATTTACGATACAACAACGGCAGTAATCTACAGGGTGGGCGGAAAGTAGCTCCCTATTTTGGATTGGTAAAAAAATACGTATATTATCCATTTATTTCAGAAGAAATAATATGAAAAGGTAGGCATACATGGTAGGTTTTCTCTAAAATTCAATGTGGGCTCCAACTCTTTCCACCAGCTTCTGGAGCCGCCCAGGAATGGCGTCCACTGACTTTAGCAGGAACTCCGGCGGGATGGAGGACATGACTTCCCGAATTCGGTCCTCCAGTTCTTCCAATGTCCTCGGTTTGGTGCGGTAGACTTCTTCCTTTACCCACCCCAAAGAAAGAAGTCGCACGGTGTCAAGTCGGGGCTCCTGGCTGGCCATTGATGTGGACCACGACGACCCATCCAACGCCCAGGGAAGTGGGCATCCAGCCACTCACGGACAACAAGAGCGAAGTGCGGAGGGGCGCCATCTTGCATAAATATCAGATCGTCGATGTTCTCCCATGTGCTGACAACCGGCCAGACCTCGTTTCGCAACATAGCAAGGTACCGCTCAGCATTCATGGTGTTGCGCAGAAGGAACGGGCCCACAACCTGATCTGAGGTCATACCACACCACACCGTTACACTGAACCGATTCTGCCGTTTTTTCAGCGGTAACCGTGCGACTTCTTTCTTTGGGGGTGGGTAAAGGAAGAAGTCTACCGCACCAAACCGAGGACATTGGAAGAACTGCAGGACCGAATTCGGGAAGTCATGTCCTCCATCCCGCCGGAGTTCCTGCTAAAGTCAGTGGACTCCATTCCTGGGCGGCTCCAGAAGCTGGTGGAAAGAGTTGGAGCCCACATTGAATTTTAGAGAAAACCTACCATGTATGCCTACCTTTTCATATTATTTCTTCTGAAATAAATGGATAATATACGTATTTTTTTACCAATCCAAAATAGGGAGCTACTTTCCGCCCACCCTGTAGATGAATACATTGATTTGCTGTACAAAATTAAGTCATTATGAGATAACCCCAAATATTCTCACTGTATAATAATGGGGGACTTTAAAGCACATGTGAACTCGGAATTCTTTGTAGAATTGGGTAACATGTGCGAGTCGGCCAATTTAAGTATAAGTGATGTAGATGTATTAGGGGTAGCCAGTGGTAATTTTACAATCGTTAGTGATATGAGTGGTACCACCAGGTGGATTGATCATTGTCTCATTAGTAATAATCTTAAGATTGTTAGAGTTCATATTCTGCATGATTTCCTTCTTTCCGATCATAGACCATTAGAAATATTAATTAACGTTACCAATTTATGCGCAACACGACTTAACAAGAACTCGATAGGTAAGAATAATCTCGTCGATTGGCCCAATGTTAAGATGCAGCAGAGAATAGAATACAAAGACAGAACAAGTCACCTCTTTAATAATTTAGAAATTTTACACCCTGCCTGTAATAATCCTTGCTCAAATGATTTTCACTGTAAACTCATAAATAGTTATTATAGTAAGATAATATCCCTGTTAAGAGAAACAGGAAGCCCCCTGATTAAATCTTACAACTATCATACTAAGATTATTCCTGGATGGAATGATTTTATTGCCCCCCTGAAGAGGGAATCGAAAGACGCCTATGATTTGCGGTGCTTTCATGGTAGACCCAGATTAGGACCAGTGTACATGAATATGTGTAGAAGTCGGGGTCAGTATAAGGCGGCCATAAGGCGATGTAAACAGGAAGAAGAGTCTATTCGAGCATCAAAAGCCTGTGAAGCTTGCATAAATAACGATAATAACAAATTTTGGAAATTTGTTAAGAATCAAACGGGTGTCAAAAATGTCTTCCCTCCGACCATCGATGGGGTGTCGGGGGAGGATGAAATTGCAAAGCTGTGGAAAAACCAGTATTCTAACATTCTTAACAGTGTGAGTAGGGATAATCTTAAGATAGATTGCATCGAAACGATTGTGGGAGGGACAAGGGAAAATACTTTGATATCATTTTCTGAAGTAAAGAGGTTAATTAAAGAGTTAAAGAATGGTTCTGCGTCAGGGGTAGATGATTTATCGAATGAGCACTTAAAATATGCAAATGACGTAGTATGTCTGCATATATCATTGCTCCTATCAGCCATGCTTGCTCATAGCTATATCCCTGCAGAGTTCATGAGGGTATATATCTTGCCCCTGATAAAAAATAAGTACGGAGACATTCTGTCCTTCAATAATTACAGGCCTATTGTTGTCGCTTCCTGCTTCTCGAAACTACTAGAAAAACTCTTGTTACTCCGATTAAATGATTTCCTATGGACATCTAATCAGTTTGGCTTTAAAAGGTCCCACTCAACTGACCTGTGTATCTCTGTACTTAAAGAAAAATATCTAAATACATTGACAGTAATTCAACTATTTATAGCTGTTTCATAGATATAAGTAAGGCATATGATAGGGTGAACCACAATATTTTATTTGCAAAACTAGAAGACAGGAAGGTTCCCATGTACATATTAAATTTATTGAAATTTTGGTATTCCCACCAATCTTTCACTGTTGGGTGGGGCAATATACTATCCGAGTGTTTTGGCTCCTCTTGCGGGATGAGACAAGGCTCCTTGCTCTCCCCTCTGCTGTTTAATGTGTATATTGACGGATTAATTGCTTCACTTAACGAAGCAACAGTAGGATGTTGTATAGATAACACAAGGATAAATAACTTAGTTTATGCCGATGATATGGTGTTAATAAGTCCCTCTGTTAAAGGTCTGGATCGGCTACTAAAAGTCTGGAAGAGTATTCGCAGAAACATGATATTCTTTTTAATGTTACAAAAACTAAGGTTATGCAATTTCATCGTAAAAGCCGTAATCAGCCAGCTGATATAAGGTTTAAAATGAATGGTGAGGTAATTGAGGAAGTACAAAAGTTTAAGTATTTGGGTCAAACTATTACCAGCTCCTTGAGTGATGACTCGGATATAAGAAAACAATCTCGAAACCGGTGTGCTAAAGCGAATATGACCATAAGGAACTTTCGATTCTGTACAAGTGAAGCTAAAGACACTCTCTTTCGTACATTCTGCAGTAATATATACGGACAGCAACTCTGGGTGAATTATAAAAAAGGTTCTGGCAGAACCTTAAATTTGCTGTAGAACAGGTCTTTTAGACTTCCATAAATTACCCCCGAGATGCTCAGCTTCGCAAATGTTTGCTACCCGCAATGTCCCGAGCTTCCCGGAGGTAACAAGACGTGCTCAATACAGTCTAATGCAAAGAATTAAAAATCATCCAACCAGATCATCCAAGCTATCCATGAGTCCTGCCATTTATCCTCTAAGCTATGGACTTCTTGGTACGAAAACGTCTGTCTGTAGCTCCACTTAACTTCGACATTACAGTATTATTTCTAATCAATTGTATATATTTCTATCCTTAGTATATGAACTGTCATTGTATTAATAATATTTGTCATATGCACTATCGTCTGCCAATAAACCTTTTCATTTTCATATGAATATTTGTTTCGAAGGTAAAGCGATCTTTGATGAGAAATCGCTGGATAAATTGTGAACTTGAAATTTGTTGTAACCAGTGTTAAGAAAATTATTCTTTATTTTTCACGTAACAGCTTTATTCCAGGTTGTAAATTTGATTATTAGTGTGAAATGTTATTTTATGCAAATGTTGTGAAAATTATAAATTTGTTTTTCGATTTTTATAAAATAATACAAAATATCTGTTGTTTGGAATTTGTCATTGAAATGATTTCTTGTCTTCGAACTTTGAACTTGTTAAAGAAAAAAATTAATTAATGTTCTGACTGGAAGTTGGAAAATTTATGCTCTGAAATGTTCTCATGTACCTGGGTTATTATTATTATCATTCTGATTATTATTATTATGTTTACAGCAACCATGTAATGGTATAATTTTGAAGAAATTTTCCATGTTTTAGCTTTATGGTTGTACTTATTTAATAAGTTTGTTGCTCAAACTTGCTTAATAAGTACAACCATAAAGTTAATACATGGAAAATTCTTCAAAATTATACTGTTACATTCTCCGAGAAGTTACATTCAACAGACATCTTAAATTTATCTTTCCAAAACGACTATATAAAAAAACCCGCTACATTAAGATGTTTAATTTGAAATACTTATAAAACTACTATATTAAAAAGGTTCATTACAAACATTTCTCTTGGTGCCACTTATTAAATTTATTACAGATCATTACAGAGGTTAACGAGGTGTGTATATATATGGTGAGTAAAAAAAAAGTGACCCATTAGAGGTAAACTGTCATATTAGAAAAAGTAAAGGGACCAGAGCTCCCAAACTTCGTAGATGCTTACCTTAGCATGTTGTTCGTCTTAATAGAGAAGTTGCTCGATGTGTCCCCATTCCTGCTCAACACAAGCCTCCAAACGTGGACGCCACTGATCAATACACATGTTTACATATCGTTGAGACACCTCACAGCCGAGCAGAATTCTTTCGCGTAGTTCATCTATCTTTCTTATATTCGTCGAATATCCGTTAGATAGAGTGAAAGATTTACTTTCCAACAAGATGGAGCCCCTGCTCACAGAGAACGCCAAACTGTCACATTTCTTGAGAACGAAACACCGAATTTATCGAACGCAATATGTGGCCGGCTAATATCCCCGCTCTTTCACCACTAGATTATGGTGTTTGGGAAGCCCTGAAGTCCAAAGTTTACATCCTTGGTACCAAGCTAAGAGGCATAGATGAACTACGCGAAAGAATTCTGCTCGGCTAGGAGAAGGTGTCTCAACGATATGTAAACAGGTGTATTGATCAGTGGCGTCTACGTTTGGAGGCCTGCGTTGAGCAGGAAGGGGGACACATCGAGCAACTTCATAATTAAGGCGAACAACATGCTAAGGTAAGCATCTATGAAGTTTGGGAGCTCTAGTCCCCTTACTTTTTTTAATATGACAGTTTACCTGTAATGGGTCACTTTTTTTTTACCCACCCCATATATATATATATATATATATATATATATATATATATATATATATATATATATATGCACTAAAATCACAAAATAACACGTGATCTTATTAATAAGCAAACAACCACAGGGAAAAGGAAACACAAAGTCCGAGCGCTTTCGTGATATATTCACATTATCAAGGAGGAACAGAAAATAGACAGAGATTACAAAGTAAATGAGTTAAATAGACAAGCAAAAAATTCACAACCCCTTTTTAGATGTTTTAATATATAGGTCTGGAAAAAGTTTAAGTACAATATTTACAGAAAACCCACTAATAATTGTTCCTATATACATTATTATTCTGATCACCACATTAATGTAAAACGATCCGTTCTTTCTACTTTGTTCCTAAGAGGTCTACGAATTGTAGCCCAGAGTTCATTGACGACGAAATTAGTAAATATACAAATTGCTTTTGATTTAAAATACCCAAAGAACTGCATAGATAAGTCCTTAAAATGGCAAAGAAAACCTTCTACGAAGTAAAGGATAAGATTCTTATAACACAAAAAATGTTTTAGTGTTACCATTCAGAGAAAATTTCCTTGATCTGCCGAATCTGCTAAGGACTTTTAACGTAAATATTGCGTTCAAAAATTTAGATGTAATTAAGAATTCATTGATTAAGAACTCTCCATTAAGTGAACATGGTTGTGTATATAAAATCCCTTGCACAATATGTAATAAATTTTACATTGGCCAAACTGGTAAGACCCTTGAGTTACGTATTAAACAGCATCAATACAGTATAAGAAGTGGCCAGGAATCTAACGCCATTTTCATTCACGTAAGAGATACTAATCATCCCATTGATTGGAAAAATGCTTCCAAATTAAGGTTTAGTAAATCTATTGTTAGCAGAAATATACTGGAATCAAGTGTGATCAAGATAATGCGGATTTGGTCCTTAATATTAGTCCTGGGTTGTATAAATTAGATTCGTGCATTGTCAGAAGCTGGCGAAGGGCCTACTGTTTTCTTGACTGCATTCTTGCCCCTTAATGGTTTGCCCTGGTTAAATAAATAAATATTATTGTAAGAACTGTTAACATTTATGTCTATTTTAATTGTAATATTTCTTTCGTGTATAATCTTTGGTTGCTGGGGGGTTTATTGGACTTTTCAACTGGGTTGCTTTTGGGAAAACAATTTTTTCCAGACTGTTTGGAAGAAATTTTTTTGTAATATTCTGTAAGACGATGGCACCATTCCTTTGTTTTCATTAATTTCTGGCCACTTAATTTCCTGCTTTAATTAAATATTAGTGTTAATAACCATTATATTAATTTTTGTTTTCTGTACTGTGTTTTGTCTAATTTCATCTATATAGTCCTTTTATATTTAGTAATTTACAGCCTACAGATTATGTTATCTATTTGTTCTAGTTGTTTTGGTGAACTTAATTTCACTCCCCGTACGCGGAGTATGTGTCAATAATGTGAACCACAACGGGCTTTGCTCCTCTTCTTGATCAGCATCCAGATTTAAGCAGATCTCAGGACTCGTGCGGGTGAGCTTTATTTTCATATCCACCCCGTTGACAAACAACTTCTCCTGGAAAGTGAAATCTGTGTGCAGACGTCCAAAACACTCGTATATCTTCTTTTAGAATTTTAAATTTGTCCTTTATACTACTTTCGTCTTTAGTTTTGATAATATCCCTCGGCACTTAAAAGGTAGCCTTCGCTTCTTTGGGAAAGTTGAGGACATTTTTCAGATAGGCTCTCAGATGATAGTATCCCGTGCCTGACGATATGTGGACCTGATTTAAATACACGTCACACTGGTTGAATATGGAGTGCAGAAAGTTTATTTCAGGGTATACAGCATATTTGTCATCGCAAGTCCGTTCCATCAGAATGGGCTATACTAGCTTAGCGTACATGTGCACACAGCTTGGATCAAAAAAGCAAGGGCCTGAGCTGGGTATCACGAATTCTATAGGTGCACTCGGAGACTAATTGTGTTTAAAGGGTTTAAATGTTATAAAATCACTGTGCTCAATAGAAACTTGAGTTGAGGCATCTCAAAAAGGGACAGCTCCGATTTACAGCATTGTGAACTACGTGGGTGGATGAAGCGTGCCATGACGAGTTAGAAATAGTGCCTACTCTCTCTCGACAAGTAGTAAACAAACTATGATTCATGAGATCAATGTCCTTAGCTTATATCAGTCAAAAAGTGGTCAACCATAGGTTTCATTCGCTTACAGCACTTCTTTTTTGATATCCTTTTACGTTTAATACCACGTGCCCCCTTTCTTCCGGACAGCCCTCTTTTTCTTCCCGCCACCCGCATTTTCTCTTTGCATCTTGATGATTTCGTCCCGTGTACCGCTTTAAATGTTTTTTCAGAGCTTCTTTAGGTTAGCCCCAGCCAATATGTCTTCTGCAGTGTTAAGACCTGATTTGTAGCGCTTTCCTTCCGAGGTATCTGGCACCCCTCTTCAGCAAAGGAACACCCGTACGTAGTTATGGATGAAAAAATGGACCCAAGTCCACTACCGCGCTGGTATCTCACCCTCGATAGACGGTGAAAGGCTTTCTATCCATTATAACTCAGTGCGTCGAAAGTGTAGCTCACTGTTAAGCTCCCGTTACCGAATGGGAAGTTTTCACCCTCAATCGTTCTTATATATATTGAGATATTGGTTATTAAATTAGTTGCGACATTCACATAATGGGTCTCGTCATATGTAATACTCAAACTCCTTCCTCTATGGTTGGGGATGTGGGCAATGCGCAGCAGGCGTGCCTGGGTATCCCCAAGAAACTGGTGCTCCACTATATTACTGTAAATATAGCACATGTCTGGGGACTGAGAGCTTTCAGCCAATTTCTCCATCTTCAATTGATACATTAATCTGGACAAAGTCATGCTGTGCCTCGTGAAATGTGTGTCTCTTTGGATGGCTGCGCTATATCGTCCATTGGTTATAATTTTTAACACTCTCGATCTTTAATACGTCTCTGTTAGTCTTTGATTTTAGGATTAGTGTATGTGCAGGGTTACCTTTGTTTACGATTTCGTATACTACACATTCGTAAGGTTTGAGTTTCTTAAACTTACGTTTAAGTCTCTCACAACATCCTCGACCGAACCATAATGACCCGGTCCTAGTCTTACTTCTGTACTGTAATACCGTGCAACCTTAGTCCGAGCGATACGTATAGCTTCATCCATAGCTACCCAGCTTTTTTCACACTCGTCAATGTATCTAAGAATCGTAAAAACGGATTCTTTATATTCAATATTTAAAAGAGGGTGTCCAGCTGAATTTCGCATATCCCCACCTCAT
The DNA here is from genome assembly GCA_023014485.1 of Bathynomus jamesi. Lineage (NCBI taxonomy): Eukaryota > Metazoa > Arthropoda > Malacostraca > Isopoda > Cirolanidae > Bathynomus > Bathynomus jamesi. The sequence goes on along the minus strand of JAJOZX010016806.1, from coordinate 48,805 downwards.
ACGAATCACGACCCAATTCAATGGGCCCGTGGAGTTCTGTTACAAAGTTGGCTAGTGTGTTTTTAGGGTGTACAGACAGGGACGAGGAGACGGGAGTGTGACGTAGAAATGGCTAGGAGCCATGTTGCACACTATTTAAGCTTCATTATTGCATCAGCTTTTATATAGGTGTTGAAGCTTTCTGGGTACCCTAGCCATTTCACCAGGTACATTTTTCTCTTTCCTGAACCTTTGCTTCCTAAAATGTTTCTCAATTTAAACACATTTTTTCCTAAATTAAATGCAACTTTCTGCAATTCCTCGCGGTAAAGCCTCCTGAGATTTCTTCCCCATTCAAATCTTGAATGTAATACACCATTATCTCGCCTTAGGTCTTATAGCCGTAACTTTAAAAATCTCACGTGTCCATCCTTGCTCAAAACCCTTTGCTAATTTATTCCCCGAACGCGACAGCCTTACGTAATCATTGATTTTGAGCGCGCAGAGTGTGGTGGTGTTGGTGATCCATCTCTTCTCGGGAGCGTATCTCTTTCTAAACTTCGTTAGGTCGTGTCACAATCGTGCGATGGTGTGAGCGGTTGTAGGATGATGCCAATGATTCCAGAATGTCTAGAAATCTGTATGTGTTTTTATGTGTAAAATAACGGTGCATGCGTTCTTTTATGGTACGTTGAACTCTTTCAGCTAAAGAAGCCTTATGTATAGAATTGGTTGTGTAATAGCTGATATTAATCTCTGTCAACATGTTCTGAAAAGCACGGCCTATAAATTCCTTCCCCATATCCGTACAAAAATAGCCAGGAACCCTGTTTTCTTTTAACATTAGCGTTTTGGTGGATTTAGCAACTGTTTCAGGTGATTTATTTTTCAGAGGAACTAGCCACAGATATCTAGAGAATACATCTATTATGAATAGAATGTAACGGTAACCATCGTTATACACAGAATATCTTTGCATGTCTGTTAAATCTGCTTGCCAATAGAATCAATCGAGGAAGCCGTTGTCTTGGCTGTTTTAAACCTTTTTCTCACAGGCTTATGAAGCGTATAAGCGTCCTGCTCCCGCAAAATGTTTCAACATCTTTTTTTCCTACTCCGTAAATACTTCTGTACAGTCTATCTACACCGCCGTAGGAGGCTGGGTTAGAATGTCATAATAGCGTTTTACTTAATACGTTAGCCATTTGCGTATTTTAGAGGCACGTGGGTAGGGTTGACCGTTGTTTAACCTCTTCTTTCTCCTCTTCAAAGGTGTTACCGCCGGGGGTGACGGCGTCTTCAATTGTGCCACATGCGTTGCATGTTCCAAGTCTTTTAACTTGTTCAGATTTCCTATCAACGTTTTAGGGACGTTTATTTGTTGTAGTCTTGCTTTAATATGCTTCCATCCTGATGGTGATGGCCTATCCCACTTTCTCACCAGATCATGGACAATGTCTACGATATTCGACCCCTGTACCTTGGATCCTTCCACAATGATCTCGCCTGTATCGGTCCATTGTATGGCTGGATCCTCATTCAATAGATTATAAAGACTTAACCCTTTACTCCTCAATGTATGTGGGAGGGTGCTTTTTAATACATGCTCGATATGTTGTGTGGCTGATCCCTTAATTTTTGGTTGGTCAGCTGTATCGTCGGGTACAGATCCTATGTCGCCATGTCCATCGTCCCCCGTGCTGTGCCTAATAACCACAGGAATCTCTGTCGGGTTCTTATAATTTTCGTACTCGTGAAGAAATTTCTGCAGAGCTTCTTCGTATAAGATTCTTTTCTCATCAGGTGTTTTTTCACTGTTTAATAGGGCTAGCAATTCGCTTTCCATTCTTTTAAGTCTGCTTTTACGGGGATGTAGATCCGTGTCTGGATTCCTTTGAAGTGAAGCGTACACCTCGTGTGGAATCACTACCACTTTCTTCATTATATTAATCTAGTCAGTAAAGGGCCCAAAACTGAAAATAAGATGGGGAGAAATGACCCTCCTGTTTGTACAATAATTCGTTTTTTCTTCGCTACAGTTTGACTTTTACGAGGGAGTGCACGTATTATGTTCTTGTAACGGCGTAGGCGAGCCTTCTGAGATGGTTTCATTGATACATTGCAATTTATAACGTTAAGACAGATTTCACAGATGCATTTTAAAAAGTCAAAGTCGATATTTTAATAAACATCTGTTGGATTCCTCGGGGCAGTCGATGATAGATTTTTATTAATTCACGGTATTTCTTTAGTCTCTTTGTCATTCTGGAATATACACCGTTTCAGGCTCGTTTGGAAATATATTCGTTCTTAGAAGCACCCTAAACGTGTTTCGCGGATGAAGGTCGCAAAGCAAATATCCGTAACGCGTGCTTGTAGCTTCTTTATAAACTTCCAAAAACTCCTTACGCTGATTCGGGAACATTTAATTGGCTAATACCCTAATTTGTGATACATCTCTACGTTTTGCGAATAAGACTAGATATTGTGTATTTAATGACACATCGCGCATGTATCTATTTTTGAAAAATAGATTCTGATTGATGACGAATACGCTTATGTTAAGATGGGGGGAGAATACTGTAAATGTCTCGGCAAACGTTTTATCCATCTCCAACATGAGATCGTCAATTACAATGACTGTATGTTCATTTCCCTTTAACGAATTAACGTCATATACGCCTTTGTGGAACAAATATCATCTTGGTACTCGTTGAACACTGATTGATACGTCGAATAGCACCATATAACTTTATGCACAAATTTCGAGAACATCTCTCCCTTTTCTTTAATGATTTTAAGCATAAACACAGTTTTACCACATCCTGTAGGTCCAGATATAATACATGTGGATGGGCTCGTGAATCTGAATTTTTCTACAGAGTTCATTTCTAACACGTCACACTCCTAAGTGGATCATTTACAAATATTACAAATTTTGAGTGCTGTTCCTTATATTTTGTTTTCTTCTCCCACAGAACCGTGAATGACGATGAGGTACAGCACCCCATCATCGACATTACGGATGACCCCGACGACAGTGTAGTTGTGATCACAGAATCCTCCCCTGCTGACGAACCCTCACCAGCGATACCGGTAGCACGTTCAAAGCGGAGGTATGATGAAGAGAACCCCACGTCAGGTATAAAGCGAGCGAAATACGCGCCTGTTGTTAGCCAACCACCACCAGTAATAGATCCCCAACCCTCAACCTCTTACGCAACAAGTCCCCCAGCAGCACCTCCCGCTAATATATCCCTTTATTCATCCGCCACAGTTGCCCCCCGTTCTGTTGAGTCTACAATAATAGACTCCAGGCCCTCAACGTCTTACGCAACAAGCCCACCAGCAGCACCTTCCGCTAATATATCCCCTTATTCATCCCCACAGTTGCCCTCCGTTCTGTTGAGGATGATATAACGTTTGAGTTGGTGCGCTCCACAGCCCCCACCCAGCCTTGACTAGAAATCGGTATAGAGACAGGGTCGATCCTAGAGCCATGTATAGCACTGGAATTGAGCGCGGGCTACGCCGGGTTGTACAGCGTATTGTAGAGTTTGCTCTCATAACCGCGACGAGCGTGAAGTCAGGACGAGTCTGTCCTTCGGATTCGGGTGGGTCAGATGACGGTGATGTAGATGATTATTGGGTAGTAGTGCCATTTAGACGTTTGGCGGCTGAAGATGTAGAATATATATTAGAACGTATAATGCAAGCCGCCCAAAGTAGTATAGCCTTAATATGGACACCTCCACGATAAATATTGACCGTGTATTCCGTGTTGCGGGACATAGTGCCATATCGTATACTCTTAACTTCAATTCTCCGATTATTTACCGAAAGCATATAAACGTCGATCGTGGTTGCGGCTTTATAGCAGTAGTCTTAGCACGTATGTTTACTGTACAAAATACACAGGCCACAACAAATTTGGTTGCCTACGGTCGTGGAGCGTGCCGTAAACTAGCTGTAGACTGTGAACTTGAATTTGACTGTAATATGGGTCCTGAGAAGCTGAGAAGGGTAGAACAGGAAATGAATGTCCGTATAGTTGTATTTGGGTTGGATGATCGTCGTAGGACTGTGTATGTTTTTAAAAGCTGTGTGAGAGATCGTACAAGACCCCTACTTATTTTAGGATTGTCAGGGACAACGTATCTCCCATCCGTAATATAAGGTGGCTTTACGCGAGTTATGACAAAAGTCGAAAATATGGGAGACATCATGATTTGTGTAAGGGGTGCCTCGAGTTTGCGGATGATATAGTGAGACATTGCAAAGAATGTCACATGGTATGTGAACAGTGTAAAAGCACCAAATGTGAAAGCCGTGTAGTTGAAGCTGAGAAGAGAACTGTGATGTGTGTGTAGACGCACATTCTTCAATAATAACTGCTTTGAGCTCCATAAATCAACTGGCACGTGTTGGAAAATGAGAATCTGTGAATGTGGTATGTTTCACACAATGGATAATTGGGAGAAATTTAAGCACAAGTGTAACGAAATTCACTGTCCTACATGCCAGGAGGAGTATAAGGCGGATGGAGTAAAGCGTGTATGTTATATGAAAGATGCTAAGCCTAAAAATAACCCTTGTATAACTGTATACTACGATATAGAAACATATACGAACGCTGAAACCAAAGAGGTAATTCCACATTTACTTGTGAGCCAGACTATCTGCGATGAGTGTATGGGGATCGAATGTGACGAGTGCCCCAAATGCGGTAAACGGACAAACGTTTTTAAAACGAATGTCCACGATAGTCCTGTGAAACTATTTGTGTCCTATATTGTCAAGTTAGCCGACAAGTTCAAAAAAATGACTGTACACTCTCGCCCATAACGGGCAAAGTTTGACACGCAGTTCCTTTATAAGGAGTTGCTTGAGCACGAATCCTCTGAGATATTTACAGGTGATCCATTAAAAAGAGGCAACACTAATACAGATGCAAATAAGAGGCAATGTACAATTTAAAGACACTTTATTATTCACACCTTGTAAATTAGCAAAGCTACCCAAGGTGATGGGGGTAGCAGCTGAATTTCCAAAGGATCCCTTACACTTTCCTCACCAGTGAGACTTTAAACAAAGTAGGACCCACCACAACCCAAACATTATTTTAACTATGACTGTATGAGTGTAGCTGAACGTGAAGACTTTGATCGATACTACAACAGTTTTAATGAACGTAATCCTTATAATATAGCTGATGAATGTGAGCGTTATTGCGTGAATGATGTGCGCGTGCTTAGAATATGTTTCCAGGCCTTTAGAAGGATGTACATAGGCCGTTTCAAATGCGATCCGCTGCAATTCGCAACCACCATCGCGTCATTATGTTTTACGGTGTTCAAAAATAACTTCATGCCTAAACCCACCTTAGCCATTATTCACCGAAACAACCCCCGCAGTTACGGCCACAAGGCTATTTACTGGCTCATACACCTACAGCCACAGACAGGTGTATACATAAAGCACGCTCGCAACACGGGTGAAGTGCCCATTAAGATTAACGGTCGTGTTTTTTGGGTTGATGGGTTAAGTGAAAACCGTGTCACTGGTGTGAAGACTGTGTACTCCTTTAACGGATGCTGGTGGCATGGATGTCCCCGTCCTGAGTACGGAATCGCCGGAGATATCCACGGTAGATCTCCTGCCGACTGTCTTGCATGGACCCGTACCCGCGATCAACTTGTAGGATCCCAGTTCACTCAAAAAGTCTTGTGGGAGCATGAATATGATGCACGGATGGAGACAGACGAGGTGTACCGTGAGGAAATAAACACGATCAAGCGTTCAATGGTGCTGGATCCTCTCGAATGTGGTGATAGCTTGTTTGGAGGACGTACAAATCCATTCAGGTTATACTTTCCACCTACGGAGGGTATGAAGCTCCATTACTACGATTTCTGTTCTTTATACCCATACGTGATGAAGAACAACCCGTACCCCGTGGGCGCTCCTGAGAAACTGGTGGGACCTAACCTGCCCTCCATCAATGAATTTTCAAGAAATTTGAATGATCGTTACTTTGGGCTCTCTTTCGTAGACGTACTCCCCCCACGCAATTTATGGATGCCACTCTTACCCATCGTTATCGACCACAAGCTCATGTTTCCCCTATGCGTGAAGTGCGCGGAAGAGAATAACGGTAATTGTAACCATATACCCCACCAGCGTAAGATCAGAGGCGTATATACAAGTCCAGAGCTGGCCCTAGCCGTACGCCATGGGTACAGAATACTGAAGATACATGAGGTGTGGAGGTTTCAGAAGCTACCCAACCTTTTCACACCATATATAAACGCCTTTTTGAAGGATAAGGTTGAGGCATCAGGGTATCCGCGAGGAGTTGACACCGAAGATGAAAAGTCTGCCTATATTCAACGTTACCGCGACCGTGAAGGTATACAACTTGATCGTACTCAAATTGCAAAGAATTCTGGCAAGCGCTTTAGTGCAAAGTTGTGTCTAAACAGTCTATGGGGAAAGTTTGCACAGAATACCGGCAAAGGGAACATTCATTTGGAAAGTTATAGTGATGGGATTATGCCAATGTTCCCGATAAAGAGGTCATGGAGATCGTGAATTGGCTATGAATTGGCCACAGATACCTCAAGGGTTACAAACATACCTGTGGCCAGCTTCACAACAGCCTAAGCCCGCATAAAACTTTGGGGTCTATTGCATTCTCTTGGGCGGAGAGTATTGTATGCCGATACAGATAGCGTGATATTCACAGAGAGGGAGGGTGAATACATGCCTGCTATTGGGGAGTTCCTCGGCGAGCTCACTGATGAGATCAAGGATGAGTATGGGGACAACGCATACGCCGACTCTTTTGTCTCAACAGGACCTAAAACTCATGGGGTACGGCTGAGGGTGGGGGAGGATATGAAATATATCGTTCAGGCAAAGGGTATTACGCTCAACCATGCGAATCGGCGGGTTGTTAACTTTGAATCGTTGAAGGATCTTGTGTGTTTGGACGATGAGAGCGATCGGTCTCCCCAACTAACTGTAGGCACCCACAATTTTCGGGCGCAGGAGCGGGGGGCGTGAAGGAACTTAGGGGAACGAAGGTGTGCCGTAACACCTATAGGAAACGTTACCAGTTACCTGGTACCTATGATACCGTACCCTTTGGATACCATAACCTTTGATGCGTCTATTGTTAACTTACTTATCACACGTATTTATAAATATGTATGTCTTGTATAATCTTTGATGTATCTATTGTTAACTTATTTATTACACGTATTTGTAAATATATATAACTTGAATATCTCGTTATTAAATAAATCATGTTTCAATTAGCGTTTCACTTTCTCCTTTGTGTGTGTGTGTGTGTGTGTGTGCACACACAGGTGAAAGTTCTAAGCTCCGCCCACTGTAAGACCAGCAACGTGAGTCATGCTACTATCTGTTATTCCCTGCGTGGTCAGTTGACTGCAGTAAGCCCCTGAGCTCAGACGTGTATTCGCCCGCGTAGAAGAAAATGGCTACCTTTAATATTGTTTGTTCAACGTTTATGAAATGGTATTCAGCAAAGTGTCAAGATGTGGTGGATACTGAAAAACTTCCTATTCCCCCTTCCTATGCCTCTTTTAAAACCACATTGGATCGTGCGAAGGAGCAAGATGTACAAATACTCTATGGTTATTCTGGTGAGACCGTTGTAGGCTTTCGTTGCACAGACGATGTGCTGAAGTATGCTGTGGAGCTAAACTTTATAAAGTCTCACATATACCGTGAAGTAAAAGAAACAACGCGTGCAGAAGATCAGAAATTAGAAAAATTAGAAATTAGAAAACCTAAAGCCAGAAGAATGCTGGAGTAGAATACAATACCTGCTGTCATCAGCATTATACAAACACACACCAAAGAAAAACGATAGTGCACAGAAGCACCGGACAAAAGAGCACAGATACAGAAGGACACTTATGAGAAAGAGAACAAAGCTATCGAAACAACTGACAAAGCAATTAAGTGATACAAGACATAGTAACATCCGGAATCAGATACTGATGTTAGAACTTAAAATAAAGGAGTCAACCATAAGAGAGAATATTGATAATGAACACAAAGCTATTGGCACTATAAAGGAAAATAGCAAATTCTTCTTTAGCTATGCTAAACGCAAAGCAGTTATCAAAACGAGCATTGGCCCATTGCTTGCTAAAGATGGACTAACTCTCACATCTAATACACAGGAAATGGCAAACATTTTACAATCTCAATATGCTTTAAGCTGGAGTACCCCTGTTGTATCAAAGAAAATAAAAACTACAGCATTTTTTGATAGAGAAGAAAATGACCAAGACAGACCATTATTGGAAGATATACAAATAACCACTAGAGATATACAACAGGCAATAACAGAGCTACCGGGGAGTTCAGCCCCTGGTCCAGATGGAATTGGAGCCAAGATTCTTAAGGAATGCAAACATACTTTATCTCTGCCTTTGAAAATCCTGTGGAGATCCTCACTAGACACCAGTAGAATACCACCAATCATGAAACAAGCAAATATTACCCCAATCTACAAAGGAGGCAAAAGAAAGGAAGCCAAGAACTATAGACCCATATCTTTGACTTCCCATATTATTAAAATATTTGAGAAAGTCCTGAAAAGGCACATTGTCAGTTTTATAGAAAATGAACATCTCTTAGGAGACTTTCAACATGGCTTCAGACACAAGAGATCCTGCCTTACTGAACTTATAGACCATTGCAATACAATCCTACAATACTTGGGAGAAAACCACAATGTTGATGTCATCTATCTAGACTTTGCAAAAGCTTTTGACAAGGTTGACCATGGTATATTATTCCATAAACTAAAAGAACTTGGTATTTGTGGAAAAGTAGGAAAATGGATCCATGCCTTTCTCTCTGACAGAAAACAAATAACAACTGTAACTGGAGCAAGATCTATAGAAAAAGAAGTGATTAGTGGAGTGCCGCAAGGCACAGTACTAGGACCAATTCTATTCATTATAATGCTAAACAATATAAACTGTAACCTAGGAAGCTCTTTCTGTCATTCGCAGATGATACCAGAATACTAAGACCAATTACAGAAAAAGAAGGCTGTGTAGAGCTACAAAAAGATCTACAAACTATATATGCATGGGCAGATGCAAACAATATGGCCTTCAATGAAGACAAATTTGAACTAATTAAGTATGGACCAAATAAATACCTGAAAGAACAATTCAACTACACTGGACCCACAGGAAAAGATATTGCACAAACTGATCATGTCAGGGATCTAGGGATTATATTATCTGAAGATGCAACATTCAACAGGCACATTGACAAAGTAACCTCATCATGCAAACAACTAATAGGATATATACTGAGGACATTCAGAACTAGGGACAGTATGACCATGCTTACCCTGTGGAAATCACTTGTCCTTCCACGCATTGACTACTGCTCTCAATTATGGTTTCCCCACAAACAGAATGAATTGCAAAAAATTGAGGGCCTACAAAGAACCTTTACCTCGTATATTAAACAACCTGATGGGCAACAGGTGAGTAAAAACAAATTAAACTACTGGGATAGGCTTAGAGGCCTCAACCTTTATTCCATAGAGAGAAGGTTTGAGAGATACATCCTAATCTACACCTGGAAAATTCTAGAAGGGCTTTTAGTTGCCCCCAATACTGAACCAATTGTGCCCACCTTAACAAGAACTGGCAGAATGTGTAAAAAATATCACCTCCCACCAAACAGTCTGAGAAGGATTCAAACCCTTCAATATAATAGTATCTCTAGGCAGGGTTCTCGCCTGTTTAACTCCTTGCCTCAGTACCTTAGAGATATAAGTGCAGTCCCAGTAGATACTTTTAAAAAACACTTGGACATGTTTTTAGCCAACATACCCGACCAACCAACAGTGTCAGGGTATTCCTCTGCCAGACCAGCCCCCACAAATTCAATAGGGACCAAATCGTATGGCAGGAGCAAGAGAAAAGAAGGGTGGCGACCCCGTCGTGGCCCCGCCTCAGGAGGCGCTGAGTGGACTTCGTGGGAGCAGCGCACCCTTGAGGCAGAAGCGCTTTAAGGTAAATTTAAGGTAAGAGAAGCAGCAGATATGGATAGTGAGTCTTGTGGATGGGTGGTGTGACAAGAGTATTATGTCATGTTACACCATATCGATTACTCATACCCTACGACTGAAAATGTGAATCTCGTCAGAATCTTAAGTATTTTTACCACTGTATTAATGTATATCATGATGAGGTCCGTAGTGAAGTTGTGGCTAGTGCCCTGCCCTGCGTGAGTTTTTAGCAGACTTTAGAGACGAGTATCGTTTGCTAGGCAAAAAGGAAAAATATGGGCATATGTTCCTCTCAAATAGTGCGCCGGAGTGTGAAGATGTTTAGGAGAGATAAAACATTATAAAATGTGCCTAGTTCGTGAAATTTACCCTGAGGGAAACTGTCTGGTGCGTATTCTGGTAGTGATAAAACGTTAAAACCGAAATTAATTCTTGTATCGGAAAAAACACCTACCCAATATAATGGGTTACAACAATTCGATCAGCGCCGCACACATTTCATTAGATTATGGTGCGACTCGCACCTCACGGATCATACGAGTTCGAACATGCCCATTCACGTATCATCAGGGTGAGTCAACCGCCCATCGAATCGTTCCTGCCTACCTGCGTGCCTCACGCGGCTCATAGTTATCTCAGAGCTTGAACCGAGTGGACGTGCGCTCCTCGAATACGATGGAACTTCCTTTGAGCAGCATTCTCAACGCCTCGTACGATGTGTCCGTGACGAAATCGTTGCGTGTGTTCAGGCGTAAATCCGGTGCCGTTAGATATGTACTGGAAACGGAATGTAGACAAACAACAAACGGAATGTTGTTTATTTAAGTGTCGAGGAGATGAATAGAATCTTCGTGATAGTTGAGAAGTGGAGTGAAGATCGTTATAAAATGCCTGCTAACGTAGGTACAGAAGAGAGCAGATTAGTGACGCACCCTCATACGCCGTTGTATGTACGTTGTGTATAAATAACGATCGGCCATGCATTGATATACGGCTGATGTGGAAGAATGCTTCTGATAATAACGCTCTTGTTCCTACGCGAAACCGTTCCATCCTCGACAGAATGTTTGAAATCGTCGGATTCGGCAAGCTGAAACCTATATTAGACGCGCGTGTTACGGATATGCTTTATTTTGATACAGTACTTGAATACGCATACACCGCTCTGCTCGATGGGTTTACCTAGTGTAGGGCTGAACAAGGTGAGAATGGTCTTGAGCTGGATATTTATTTAAAAAGTTTAGACTCTTTGAAATATCATGAACTTTGGTACAAAGCAATTGATCGGTACAAAGCTGAGCTCACCTACACCGTCAACCCTGAAGAACTATTTTTTTATATAACGAGCAGTTGTCGTAACGACTTAGAAGATTATTTCAATTGCCGCTATGTTGAGTGAAGATGAGTTCACAATTGAAAAGCTCGCGTCGGCAGAAATAAACCCTCGATTGGAAAGGCGTGTTTATAAACTTGTGCTTAATAATGTAGCTGACGATGAACTCTTTGTGCGTGCTTTTGATTGTATTCTAGACGTATTTAAAGATAACTTACCAACCGGTTGTAAAGTGGGAACAAAAATAGTACTGAACGATATGAAGGCCTTCATATCGAGTACAGGTTTCCCTATACTTTAAGCGGTGAAATATTATTAAACCGCGTATACTGCGTAATGCAGAGCAATAATGATGTAGTTGTAGACTCGATTAAGTGCGAGTTTAGTATTTTGAAAAAAAAGTGAAATGTATTTATATATTTAACATATTTGTGTGTGTGTATATATATATATTTCTGCTATATTGATGACTATACGATTTCTTATGTTGCGCGGTAGAAGATAAGGTGTATGTATATATTAATTTAGTTGTGTGTATATTTCTGCTATGTTGATGGTTATATTATTTCTTATTTTTTATTTTTGATCATTCCAATGTATATTTATTTTCTATATATCTCCATAATATAATTGTGTGTGTGTGTGTATATATATATTTCTCCTGTACTGTTATATTGACGGATATATTTTTTGATTATATGCATATACCTCGTTCATATTCTTAAACTATTATTATTTTTAATTGATCATTCAAATGTATTTTATTTTCTATATATTTATAATAAACAGAATGATGTAATGTTGTTTTATTTAATTCTTTTGGTTGTAAACAATTATATCAAATGGCTGGTTACGCCTTCTAAACCTACTAGCGGAATTCTAAGCCAACTTTTAAGAATTAATTAAATAAATGGTACAATCTGGCAACTTAATAATGTATACCTGAACAATTAAAATGGTATCTGGCAACGCGCCCTAATAATGTATACCTGAACAATTAAAATAAAAAGTGGTATCTGGCAACTCAACCTGAACAAGCCATTTACGCCTTCTAAGCCAACTGGCTGATTAGGAGTCTATAAGAGGACGGCGGGTCGGCTGAAGCGTTATTATGCACTTGGCTCCTGTCAGGTGAACACCTCTCTTCCATTCTCTCCTTCTCCTGTCTTTCTCTTGGGGGATAACGCCGCCTCCAAGTTTCATGACCCCTTGTTGAACCTGCAGCATCCCCCCACCCCCTTTGCAACATTGAGTTGTTGCAAACCCCCACCCCCCTTTGCAGCATTGAGTTGGTGCATATCCCCACCCCCATTTGCAACATTGAGTTGTTGCGTAGCCCTATCCCCCTTTGCAACATTGAGTTGTTGCACACCCCTCCCCTTTTGCAACATTGAGTTGTTGCATACCCCTTTTGCAACATTTGATCATTATCTCTTGCAACATTCCTGCACTCTAACCTTTTGCGGCTATACTACTTACATTTTAATCATTCTTATGATGAATGATGAGAATGGTTAAAACATTTGAAAGTTATGACAAGTATTATAAGGTAAATCTAAATAAATATTCTTCTAGCATTAATAAATCTTTGTTCTTCAACTATTTTAAAACATTTGAAGTCACAATTTTATCTTCTATTATGCTAGTTTACTTTCGCTTTAATAATGTGTTTTGAGGCTGCACTAAATTCTTTTCATTGTCAAGTAAGCTTAAAATATTCGTTTAAATAAGAAGTTGGGGAAATTTTTAAATGTTTCTAGGGTTTTATTTTCAGAACCTATCTAATAATAAGGCAGGGGAGATTCGTTTCGAAATATCAACTTTTTGTAACATTTTTCTAAGGTTCTGTTTCCTCTATAACTGAAAAGCACTTTTTAAGAACCTTTACACTGTTTTTCAATGTTTTCTGTACAGTATTAATGTTCTGGATTAAAAACATTCTTCTATCTATCTTCTTATCATGCTGCTTCATACGTGATTTATTTATAGAAAGACTTTTCAGTTCATATATTTCATCTGAGGCAAAGTAATCAGTTTGTTGTAAATTGACAACTGTAGCATAATAAGATGTAGGAAAGAGTTAAATATTCTTAAAGATATGATATTTTCCTGAAATTAAGTTCTGAAAGTATTATAGCTTGTAGATCTATGAGATGATAGACTGAAGTCTTTAAATGTTTCATAAATTTTTTCTGACATTAATCTCATTTCTATGCAGTAGGCACTAACCTGAAATTTTTGCAAATATTTCTTTGAAACAACTCCATACTATTTTCCAGGTACTGTATACTGTACTTTTTGTGCTAAAAATGTAGAATTTGACTTCATGAGGGTAAACAATAGGCATATATATATATATATATATATATATATATATTATATATATATATATATATATATATGTTGAAGATCCAAAGCATCTTTTAATATTTGGCGCGAGCGCGCGCGTTTGTGTGTGTGTGTGTGTGTGTGTGTGTGTGTGTGAAATTTAACTCTCATACCTATAGTTTTAAGCTATACCAGGTATCTAAATTGATTTAAATATATATCACACTGACTGATCATTGTATGCAAAAAGTACGAGAACTTCTTATTTAAATAATTTTTTAAAATCTTCTACATTAATGTAAAACTATTACCAAGTAACATTAAAAACAAAAGAAATCTCCATGATTTAATTTGTAATTGGAACATACTGTATGAGTATATTGTGAGTTCTATTCGCCAAAACGACTGCCTCACTCGAAACATCTGCAGGGGTTGGACAAAATAATATGAACAGTTTGAACACCTTGATAAATGGCGGTTTTTATTCTTAATATGGAGTTGGTCCTCCTTTAGCGGCAATAACAGCTGCAATGCGTCGGGGAATTGATTCATACAGCTTTTGGACAGTGGCTAGAGGAATCCTGAGCCATTCTTCGAGCAAACCCTGCTCCAGTTCCTCCAAAGACGCCGGCGGTGGGAATCGGCTTCTGACCTGCTGCTCCAACTGACACCACAGATGCTCGATAATATTAAGATCCGGGGATTGTGGAGGCCAATCCAAGCGTTCTACTTCACTAACATGCTCTTCAAACCAGTTTTTAACGACCCCAGCGGTGTGGATTGGTGCATTATCATCCTGGAAGACGGCGCCGCCATTGGGAAACAGCGTTTGGACCATGGGATGGACCTGGTCAGCCAATATTGACAGATAGACCTGGGCGTTAACCCTACCATGCAGTACTACAGCTGGGCCAAGAGTATTCCACGATATTGCTGCCCAACCATCACAGATCCGCCTCCATGCTTAACAGTTGGGGTCAGGCAGTCGGGGTCATAAGCATCTTTAGGCTGTCTCCAGACGTAAACTCGACCGGAACATGGAAATAGCGTAAAGGAGGATTCGTCGGAGTAGACTACATTCTTCCACCGGTCCATTGACCAATTCTTATGGTCATTACACCATTTTCTGCGCCGCTCAATGTTGATGTGCGAAAGGAAGGGTTTGGCAGTTGCAGCCCTCCCATAGTATCCAGCTCCATGGAGCTCGCGACGTACAGTTCTGGTCGATACCGGGCTTGCAAGATGCTGGTTAAGCTCTGCAGTCACTTTTGGAGCTGTGGTCTTATGGTTCTTTGTCACAATGCGCTTCAGCACCAGGCGGTCTCGATCACACAGCTTCTTCTTGCGTCCACTATTGCATTTGTCGGTGCTTGTCTTTCCATGGTTTTGATATGCAGACATGACCATAGAGACAGTTCCTCTGGATACATTGAACATCTGAGCGGTTTTCGTCACCGATGCACCAGCCATCCGCGCTCCGACAATTTGCCCTCTTTGGAAGTCTGACAGGTCTTTCATAACTGCTAATTCATAATTCACTCAGATCTGTAAAAACAACGTGAGGGTTATAACATGACGTATACACTCTCTGTTACGCATTTAAATAGGTTTGCCAGTCATTTGACCGTTTACTTTGTGTCTGAGCAGTCCGTAAAGATAACCGATGAAATCGGCGGGTGTTCATATTATTTTGTCTAACCCCTGTATATGGAGCGTATAAAAGGATAATAACTCACTTTCCTCGATTTATTTCAGTTGTGTTCTTATTGATTTTAAAAAGAAGTTGGACTTGTCTTAACTCCGCCCAAATATATATATATATATATATATATATATATATATATATATATATATATATATATAATTTAGTGATGGGACGATTGTCGATTTCATACAATCGCTGTTGCGATTGCGATTGTCAGAATTTGAAAAGCGCGCGATTGCGATTGCGATGTTTTAGCTTTAGCCTCACATAACGCTCATTTATGCTTTAAATATACCTAAACGCGTTACCTACCTTAGTCAGGGAGTTAAGTATTGATGTAACTCCTGCTTCAGTCTGTGAGGAAAGTCCAGTTTCAACCAATGGCTTCACCAACTCCATCCGTGATTTTTTTGATACTGGTACTGAATCCTTCATTACTTTATCAACTAAGAAATGAGAGACAATATACTTAAACGCGTTTCAGCCACACATGATCATAATGTACGTTTCCAGGATGTGGGAACGAGGACCCAACGCGTTATGCACCCCACCAACCACTTTCCCCAACCTCCTCCCTTTTAGAAAGTGATTTTACTGTTTTCTTATTATTTTTTTAATATTTGAACTGTATACATGGTAGACAATATTTTAAAAACAGCAGTTTCTCCGCCGTCTCACCATGTAAGCGATTCCGTTTTTCATCGTAGATGATTGCTGCTCCACTGAATAAACGTTCACTTGGAACACTTGTTGGAGGACAAGAGAGATAGGATCTCGCTAACATGCTAAGGTGGTGATATTTTGATTGATTGGCGTTCCACCACAACAGAGAATTATCTCCTTGCCCGATCCTCTTTTCTTTGTGGTAGCACTCGATGATATCCTTAGACGTCTTGCTTATTTCTGACTCGCTCTCGTCGTCACTACTTGAGGCCTGTAAAACAGTCAGTGACATATGTATCGATGTAGCTCCTGGTTCAGTCTGTGAGGAAGGTCCAGCTTTAACATTCCAATTTTACATAGAGCAAATAAAGAGGTGTACTTATTGTTATTATTAAACCAATTTTTTATTCTGTTTTCAACTAATTCGCAACCCGTTTTCATTTCTGTTTTTGACTTATTTATTATTTATTTATTATTCCGTATTGTTGTTAGCTAAACTTTCCTTTAAGTACGCATGAAAGAGCAGCTTTCATAGCAACTTTTGTAGAGATTTAAATCTTTTGTTCACAATCGCAACAAACGCACTCAATAAATGCGATTGCGATTGTAAAAAATGTGCGATTGCATCGCGATTGCGATGCATCGTCCCATCACTAATATATATATACTGTATATAGAGAGAGAGTTTTACTAGTATTTCATACAGTTAGCTTTAACATGATAAAAACTACCCATTCAAATTTGTTAAAAGAATATCAGATATCATAGGAACAACAGTGCAATATTTTTTCATGTAGTGAACAATTTTAATTTAATAAAGAGAATCATCTTAGAAAAAAAAATATGTAGAAAATCTATTCTAAATATTGAATCCTTTCCTGTATAAATTAGGTGACATTACATCAGAAACTATTAAAAGCTAGCTTCGAAGGAATGTAAGCACGCAATAGGAGATAGTCTATAATCAGGGTCCCCAACCCTGTGCCCGCGAGCACCATGGTGCCCGCCGACCCTTTTGCGTGTGCCCGCCACTGACTGACTACGATTGATAAGTTTTTATTTAAATTTTAATAAAATGTTAAGTATGTTACATATTCTAAATATTTAGTTACTAAATATTTAAAATATGTAACATACTTAACATTTTATTAAATTTTAGTAGTTAATTACAGAAACAGATGCTCATTTATTTGAAAATAATTATTTCTTTATAAATAAATTAAGTTATCGTTTTGATAATTTTTATAAGATTCTTAGTTAGCCCATCCTTTTTTTTTTGTGTATTATGTTCATTATTTTACATAGGAATTAAATGGGTTTTTTGTGTATTATGTTCATGATTTTACATAGGAATTAAATGGTTTTTTTGTGTATTGTATTCATTATTTTACATAGGAATTAAATGTTTCTTTTTGTGTATTATGTTCATTATTTTACATAGGAATTAAATGTTTTTTTGTGTATTATGTTCATTATTTTACATAGGAATTAAATGTTTTCTTTGTGTATTATGTTCATTACTTTACATAGGAATTAAATGGGTTTTTTGTGTATTATGTTCATTATTAAGTCCAACTATAAATTTGCCTTGAAAAAGTAAATGGTGCCCGCCGCACTACCGGTAGTCTTGAATGTGCTCTTCGGCACAAAAAGGTTGGGGACCCCTGGTCTATATACCCGTATTGGTATATCTCGCACCAGAGAGATAAAACTAGGAATGATCAGAAGGGTATCTTTTCAAATGTATACCTTTTTTAGCATGTAAAAATTGATTATTGGGGCTTAAGCTCCGCCCACAAAATACATGAAGTCTGGGAATGGAAAAAAACTACGATATATATACAGGGTGGCCCAAAAGTCTGTTGCCCCGAAAAAAAAGTTTAGAATGCGTCAGGGCAACAGACTTTTGGGCCACCCTGTATAGAGCGAATACACACACCGTTAAACATTATTACAGTACCGAGTTACCATTAATCTAAGTGAGAAATAAATTATTTTATTTTAATAAACCCCAAGTGAATGTTTATTCGTTAAATACATATTTTTGTCTTCTGATTTCATTTAACATTTGCATGCGGGCATTATTTCTAAAAAGGGTTGGAGCCTGTGGTGCGCGCGTGTATCCGTCGATAACACTGCCCAACAAAAAAAAGATTTTTGCCGCTGATTTAATTCTAAGACCTGTTTCTGGATAATATTGATGTGCTGATTTCAAAAATCACCTTAGATTTTGTCCATCACATCAGGTTTTCGTACAATGCAATATGCCTATTTTGGGTGATCCATGAAGGACGCTTATCAAAATTGATGATTTTTTAGATCTGTTAACAGCTGTTTTGCTGTTAAAATTTTATCTGTGGAATACGCAAATCTGTGCATTAAATCTAAAGGTCATGTACAACATATTAAAATCTTGGGTATCTGTGATTTCCCCAGGTGTGAGCGTGACGTCATGATCTGAGAGAGATTTCCCATTGGCGGAGTGAGAGCAGCGGTTCCGCTAGTGACGTTACTTGTAAACTTTCAGCAGTTGGGTTGCAACATGAGCATTAAAGTTCACTATCTCAACAGTCATCTGGATAAATTTCCAGAAAATCTTGGTGATGTTAGTGAAGAGCAAGGTGAAAGGTTCCACCAAGATATCAAAGTGATGGAAGAACGATACCAAGGAAGATGGGATACCCATATGATGGCTGACTACTGCTGGAGCCTGCAAAGAGATTGTCTTGACATCTCTCATTCTAGGAAGTCCTATAAGAGAAAATTTATCAGAACTGAAAAGTAAGAAAACAAGAAAAAGACAATGTTAAGAAAACTGGTCCCGTGCTTGTTGTAATATGGATTCATTTTTTGCTTATTTAAACACTTTTAATCACTTTATGTGTCAATATTACCATTGTATATTAAAGTTCACTCCCTACACAATTGTTTACTTTTCCATGCTGATTCTGAGTATGTAAAACCTTATTTTTTGAAAAGAAAAAAAATTGGGCATAACCCTGCCAAAATGCGATATCTCCAAAATATTCGTATTTGATTGCTCGAAAACCTGACGTGATAGGCAAAAACTAAGGTGATTTTTTAAATCAGCACACCAAAGTTACCTAAAAACAGGTGTTAGAATTAAATCAGCAAAATTGGTGTTGGGCAGTGTAATAGACTATACGCCTTTTCACAAAAGCTAAAACCCAGAAGTATTTTTTGGTAAAAGTGGTAGCAGAGCTGATTTTACACAATTTGAACATGCTGAAACGGAATATAGCTGTTACCAAGATGTATTTGTAATATTTAAGTCTCTAGAATAAAAAACAAAATGGCCGCCCAAACCCCAGTTAAGCCTTAGTTTTTTTCACTTATAGCTTCATATGGTTCTTGTAATGTCTATTGTGTATATACACGGTGAACCAAAAGTAGGTGGACAGTAGGTTGAATACGGTTTGTGTTATATTATATTATAACTATGGTGTTCATTATAACTATGGTGTTTTTGTTTTATTATATTAAATATTATAACTAAATTTATTTAAATTTTATTTTGTATTATAGTATACAAAAAAATTAAATATGTATTCTCAAAATAAACGTTATCATTTACTGTCCACCTACATTTGGTTCACCCTATATATATATATGGATCGTTGTTATTTTATTATAGCTATTTTAAAACTTAATCGTTTGGCAACGCAGTTTTTAGATATGGGTGTGTAACAAAATGGATGACTGTGACTTGTGTGTGCGTACAATATACGAATATTAACGGCTGTTGTGTACTTATACAATCAAGAGTTTCCATGGTAAGTTTATATCAATCGCACAGACACAACAATATCACAGTTCTGATATTTAAGGCAATGGTACAATAATTATTAGTATGCAGAAAGTATGTATACATTTATAGTTTAGAACCAGTCTTAAAATATCATTACTGTGGACAATGATAACTGCATCATTTATTATTGTGTCGCGATAATCTCTGCACACACAGTGTTTTATTATTATTATTATTTATATTATTATATTATTACTTATTATTATTATTATTATTATTTATATTATTATATTATTACTTGTTATTATTATTATTATATTATTTATATATTATATTATTATTATTATTATTATTATTATTATTATTATTTATATTATTATTATATTGTTGTTATTATTATTATTATTATTTTATATTATTATTATTTTATATTATTACTGTTGATGACATTTCATAACTAATATAAAACATTTGTGTGATTTCAGAATGAAGAAAAGATGAACCCAGTGATTAGTTTAAAGTGAGCTGTGCCAGTAGACCTGAAGAGAGGTTGTAGAAGAAAGGTTGGTGGTGCACAATGGAGAAGAATCTGTAAATCCATTTCATGATCCACTGAAAAGGAACAATCCTCCTACATTTGAAACCCTTTATGAGTTGGTGGAAGGCAATGAAGACAGGACAAAGCAACGATTTTGAAAGTGGATCGAAGTGTTTTACAGCGTCTAATCATTGCATATGAAGCTGGACGCAAAGTTGATCTGCAAAATGTTGAAAAACATAAACTGATGCGTGTACCAGTTTCACTGGTGGAGATGAATGGTTCTCTCAGAACTAGCAGTAATCAATGTTGGCTGACTTACTTGCAGCAGGAACTGATTGCCCACCAAGTATCGAACTACATGGGAGAAGCTGTTTAGCAATAGATGGACAGGCACTAGTTGTTGCCATGAGTAAACCAGCTGATGCACAAACATTTGGGGACCTTGGAGACCGATTTGTATCCTCAGTATTGCAGGCTCGATCCATCTATGAAGAGATAAATGTTGTTTTTGATCGATATCGAGAACAATCAATTAAGATCACCACAAGAAAACGGCGCACCAAATCCACACGACCTATTCGCCATGTTATAGAAGGACGTCATGTTCCACTCCCTGTGAAATGGGCAAGCTTTCTTGGCATGCCAGAAAACAAAGCCGATCTGGCAAGATTCCTCTCAGAACAACTGATTGAAAATGCACCACCTAACAAGGAAATTGTTGTGCTGGAGGATTTAAGGATGAATGGGAAGTACAATCCTCACAATTTTCCACTGATCTGTCTGCACTCATGGCTTCACATGAAGAGGCAGATACACGACTAGTGTTACATGGCATTAACAGCATTTGCAACAATGTGTTATATCAGCGAGGGACACTGATGTTCTTCTACTGTTAGTGGCCCATTGTGATCGTTTTAGATGCCAGAACTTATGGATGAAGGCAGGCGCCTCAAAGGAACGTAAATATTATAACATAAGGACAATCAGTGAGCAGTTGCCTCCTGGATCTGAGACGGCTCTACTGGCCTTCCATGCCCTCATCGGATGTGACACGACATCATTTTTTCAGTCATTCGAAAAAATCTGCCTGGAAGGTTTTCACCAAGCAATACAGACTTCTCTCTGGAATAGAAGAAGGGAAACTCACAGAAGAGAAAGTTGAAGCAGTAGAGAAATTTGTTTGCTGAATGTACAGTGTGGAACACGTTGACTCCGTAGACAATGCCCGTTCTATTTTGTTCTCGAAATTAGGAAAAGCTGAGGCAATGCCTCCAACGAGCAATGCATTAAAGTTTCACATTATGCGAGCCCATTATCAGACTCTTATATGGAAAGAAGCTCATATTGCTACGCCAGATTTACCAGAACCTGAAGAAATGGGCTGGAAACTGCAAGGAGGATGTCTACAATCCACACTTATGACACTCGATCCAATCCCCAAAGCTTGCCAAGAAGTTATAACTTGCTCATGTCACACTAGATGCAGAAACCTCCGCTGTAGTTGCACGAAAGCTGGACTTTTTGCATTGCCATCTCTGGTTGTAACAAAGTTGGAAATGAGATTGCTTGTGCTAACATTAATCCAAATTAAGTGAAATCCTCTTAAATATGCGAAACTTCATTTTGTCCATAACATGGTCTACAGCCAAAATGCTTCGGAAATAAAAGTAGTCAATCTTTACTAATTTTGGGTCACTGAATACGAAAATGATGCCTAAAATTGCCAATTGGCTCTATTTATAAAGATATCAGGCAACCATGCACCCTACCAACTGGACTGCATCTGTCGCGTAATATGTAGACGCCTGTGACACATCGACGCATTGACTCTACTGCGCATGCGCGTAATTATATTTTTTTATTTTAATAAATTAATGTAAATATACACATATATATACAATAAAATGTAATTTTAAATTTATCTATTACATTATGTATTTGTAAATTATTTATTAAGAAATAGACTGGATCATTTTAACATATTGCTTCCCATAATGTTTTTGATATTAATATAAATGGAATACTAACCTAATTTAACCTTACCTAATTTAAAATTATTAAAATGCAATGTAATTACATTAATTTATTAAAAAAAAAAAATATAACTACGCGCATGCGCAGTAGAGTCAAGGCGTCGATGTGTCACAGGCGTCTACATATTATGCCGCAGCATCAGTTCATTCGCGGAAGTCATACAGTGCACTCTTGTCAAACTCTTTTTAGTGTTTGCTTTTCAAACTGAATTTTTTCAGCCTAATTTGAACAAAGATGCCTCGTAATTGCGTGAACAGTGGAGATAACTTCTGTTATGTTTATGGGAATTGACTTTTGCATCACAAAAGCGTGCTACAACCGCCGTGATTAGGAAAGCCTATCACCTTTATTTTGGCTGTAAGATTGGAGATCATGACAAGAGCTGGGCCCCACACATATGCTGCAATACTTGTGCAACAAACCTTCGCCAGTGGTTGAATCGGAAAAGGAAATCTATGCCTTTTGCAGTGCCAATGGTGTGGGGGAGCCAACAGATCATGTCAGCAATTGTTACTTCTGCATGGTGCCTCCAGTCAGGAAAGGTATTTGCAAGAAAAAGTGGATTTTACAATATCCAAATATACCCTCTGCTATACGCCCGGTACCTCACGGCGAAGGACTACCCGTTCCTGAGCCCCCACACTCATTCTCCCTGGAGTCAGAGGACGAGGAGAATGAAGGAACCTGCGAAACTTGCAAGCCTTCAACTTCACAAGACCCTGAATTTGTTTATAACTTGACATCTTCTAAACCGCACATGATAACTCAGAATGAATTAAACGACCTTATCAGAGATTTAGAACTGCCAAAGAGTAAGGCAGAGCTGTTGGGCTCCAGATTGCAGCAGTGGAATCTCCTCGCTGAAAATGTTAGAGTGTGTAAGTTTCGTGACCGTCAAAAAGATTTTGTCCCATTCTTCATCATGGAAGGTGACCTTGTAGCTTGCAACGACATCGATGGTCTGATGGCAGCTCTCAACATTATTCACAATCCTGATGAGTGGAGACTGTTCATTGATTCATCGAAGTTGAGTCTAAAAGCTGTTTTGTTGCATGTTGGCAACGTATTGCCATCAATTCCAGTTGGTCATGCAGTCCACATGAAGGAAACACATGACAAGATGAATTAGCAACTTTATGAACTGCATAAACTATGACAAACATCAGTGAAAGGTTTGTGGTGACTTGAAAGTTGTTGCTATCGTGCTTGGACTGCAGCCGGGCTACACAAAGTATTTATCTCTTCTATGAGAATGGATTTCGGGCTAGGACTTCTCATTACATCAAGAAGGATTGGCCACTTCGACACTCATTAGAACCTGGAACAAAAAATGTTCAGTATCCTCCACTTGTAGAATCGAGCAAGATTTTGTTACCACCCTTACACATCAAACTGGGCGTCATGAAAAATTTTGTTAAGGCTATGGATAAAACAGGGGCAGCTTTTAAGTACCTCGGTGGTAAATTCCCAAAGCTCAGTGAAGCAAAAATCAAGGAGGGTGTATTTGTTGGTCCACAGATCCGCGAGCTTCTTAGAGATGAGGAGTTCGACCGTATCCTAGGTGGTGAGGAGAAGACAGCGTGGAATGTTTTCCGGTTAGTAGCAACCAATTCTCTCGGAAATACCAAAGCTGACAATTACAGGGAGCTGGTGGAAAACCTGCTGTTGTCCTATCAAAAAAATGGGCTGCAATATGTCTTTAAAGATACATTTCCTCCATTCGCACCTGAAATTTTTCCGGCCAACTGCGGAGCAGTCAGCGATGAACATGGTGAACGTTTCCACCAGGATATCTCAGCGATGGAGAAACGCTACCAGGGGAAATGGAGTCTATCATTGTTAGCAGACTACTGCTGCACAATAACAAGAGATGCTCCAGAAGTTGAATACAAGAGACAAGTAAAGAAGCGACGGGTTGAATCAATATAAGTGACTGCATTATACAGGTATGTTATAATATATGGTATACATCTACGCAAAATGTGTAACTTAAATTTTCTTGGAAACTGTAGCCAATCGACTGTTTTTATGGTCATATTCGTTTTCAGCACCCCAAAATCCATAATAGAAAACACATTTTATCTCCGAAGCACAAGCTTTTTCAAAATTTGTAGACCAATGTAATTATACACATTATATGCCTAATACATGTGCACCATAACCATGATTTCTCCTACTGTATAGTGTAATATGGTATAGACTTGTATGTTAGTAATATAAGTATATTTCATTAAATCTGCAACTGAAATAAACGTATAAGATGCATATCTAGTGGCAAAATTAATTAGAATATTAATTACAATAATTCTAATGCTGTCTAGAATAACTTGCTTGTACATTTAATATGTATATTTTGAATAACATAGTCATGCTTGAGCAAAAACAAGATATAAAACAACGTATTTAGGCAGCCATTTTGGCTTTTGCATTTTTAGTATAAATCATTAAAATAAATTTTGGTAACAAGTTAATTTGTAATAAAGAGGTCCCAAGTAAGCTAAAACTACTTGCTACCAACTTTTACCAAAAAATGTTTCTTGCTTTTTTTCGGGTGACTTCTCCACTGTTGCGTCTAGTCTCTTAGGGATACAAAGAAACAGTAGGAGTCATTCAGTAGCATGTATTTTTTCTTATTATTAATATCGCTGTCGTTCATAGTAGCCTTGAGTCAGCGTGCTGATTTTAAGCATTAGGTAATAATCTTTTATAATGGTGGCCACTAAAGTTCATAGTATGATTTTCTCACACACACACACACACATATATATATATATATATATATAATATATATATATATATATATATATATATATATATATACCACACATATATACACACACAGTGCAATATGATGCAAACACACAAGGAAAAAGAAAAATGATTCCAAGGCCTTTCGTGTATTCAGAAACATCTCGTCAGGCTGAGTACTTCTGAATACACGAAAGGCCCTTGGAATCATTTTTCGTTTTTCTTGTGGGTTTGCATCACTCATTCATTTCACGTGTAAATTGTGAAATTCATACCATATGTATATATATATATATATTATATATATATATATATATATATATATATATATATAAGCAGTTTAGCTCTCACATTGAGGTCGGGGTTCGACCCCTGATGGTGCATTGCCGAATTATTGTACTATAAAGATTTGAACCTTGTTACCTTAGGTTACTAACTTTATATGTTCTAGGTTAGGTTAGATTACCCTATATTCAAATTTTATTTTGACGGAGGTCACCCCCCACCCCTTTGAAACTGGCACTATGGCGCTGGCACTTCCCCACTTGGCACTGGCACTCCCCTCCATTACCACCACGCATCGCCTTGGCATTTTTGCACCATCCTACTGTGTTTTTTAGTTTTGAACGCTGTTGTTATTATCATCTCTCTCTCTCTTTCTCTCTCTCTATATATATATATATATATATATATATATATATGTTAACCCCCTCCATCTATGGCCTTGGTCGGTTCAAAGTTGATGGGGGTTCTGGTTAGGTGGCAACAACGGATTTGTTACTCTGGAGTAGCTGCTACCGTATAGGGAATCGCAGTAGTTTTCTTCTATACTACTCTCCGATCTCTTCTTGTAGTGGATCGAAGGATTCTGTGGAGCTTACCTAATTCTCTGAAGGTTCCCCGATTCTTCTTGTAACGTATCGGGAAATTATTTTTCTCTATTTAAGACTAAGTTCTGTGAAGACAGCAAGGCCGAAGAAGACAAAGATTTTTTCTTACTGTTTTACTGCTAAAATGTTACAAGTAATGCTCAGCCTCTAAGTTAGATCAGCCAATTCAGATGAACATTGGAGAAATTTTATGGGCTTTTTAATACTGATTTTTTTAATGACATCATTATTATTTAATGCTGATCTGGTTTTGTTTTTATTCTCAATAGGCTGATTTACTGTGCAAAACATTTAATTAAAGACAAAACAAATATTTTAGCTGTAGCAAGGTCTAGACTGCTATTTTGACTGTAGCAAGGTCTAGACTGCTAAGCAAGAGGAAGCCATATTTTTATTTTAAACGCATATTGAGAGATCTGATGTTATCATGATCTGCCGAGTTAACTAAAAATGGAAAATGAAATATGCCTTCCCATCACGAATTACAACAAACATGCACATGAGCAAAAATTAAATGCTTAAAGGCGGGTTTACACGAGGTTAGTTTCACGATCGTGGTGCTTACTTTCGTATGCCACGCCCCGTGTAAACTACCTAATCGTTGACCACGCTTTCAAGGACACTCCTTCACGAATGTTTCGTGTGCATTCCAACATGTTAGAAATTTTCAGTCGTGTGTCGTGAATTGCGGCGATTGGTTATAGATAAATCATTCATAAAACTAATTAGAAATGACTACCACTGTGAAAGTAAACGTTTTAAAAATGAGTGATGACACAACATTGAAGTTTTTAGATTTATATGAAGAAGAATGCCTTTGGAATCCCCAGGTGGAAACGTACCGAAACAGAGATGAAAGATCAGCTGCAGCAGAACGCATTGCGAAAGACATGTGTATTGCAGGATTTGGTAAAGAACAGGTCCTGCAGAAATTTAAAAATCTTCATTCATCCTACTGCCAAGAATTAAAAAGAATCAAACAAAGCCAGCGCTCAGGTAGTTCAACGGATAACGTTTATAAGCCAAACGTGCCGTGGTACCAAAGAATGGATTCCTTTATCAGACCCCTGGTCACAAAGGAAACGCAGTCAAATTTGGTAAGTTTTTATTTATAAATTTGCATAA
This sequence comes from Bathynomus jamesi, assembly GCA_023014485.1. NCBI lineage: Eukaryota > Metazoa > Arthropoda > Malacostraca > Isopoda > Cirolanidae > Bathynomus > Bathynomus jamesi. The sequence goes on along the minus strand of JAJOZX010016806.1, from coordinate 21,615 downwards.
CACATTTACATTGCTTATATTGTATGATAGATGCGACACATACAGACGCGCACGCATATATATATTATATATATATATATATATGTGTGTGTGTGTGTGTGTGTGTGTGGATTAATTCATGTTTGTATGTGAATCATATTCCCTTGGCATGGAACAGCCCCATCCGCCATGAAATACGCACAATATTCATCCCGTAGTAGACCTGCATTCCTAGCACAATTGCGGACACCTACAGGCGATGACACGTTCCTGACATTTATATGTACTGTACATCTAAATTTCTCCACAATCCTGGATTAACAATACAACAGTCGACATCCTCGATATCAATAAGCCCTTGGTGAAATAAGTGGAGGATGTTTTACGCAACCAATTATGAAGAGCACAACATGCTCTGACAACTTTATCAACCTTCCCTGGTTCCAAATTGATAGGTTTTTCAAATATTCTAAACTTGCTCACCATTACACCAAAAGCATTCTCAGAAATTCTTCTTGCTCGTGATAATCGATAATTAAATATTTTTTGCTCTGTTGTTAGAATTTTGGCGGAATGTTCAAGGTAGAGTTTTCCAAAGCATGGTATAGTGAGCTATTGTGAAAAACAACCCCATCTGACGACCGTCCTTTGGCCCCATCGTCGATATAGGTGAAACAATAATCATGATCAACCAGTGCAAGTAACAGAAGACTGTGAGATTTCTTATTAAAGTAGTCTGATCCACTGTGGGCTGGGGCTCTAACTGTGATGTGCTTCCCATCCAATGCTCCAATGCAGCCAGGGAAATTCCACCTCATCTTAAAACCATGTTCAATCACCTTCCAGTCATTCACTGTTTCTGGAATCTGAAAATATATAAATGATCAATATATATATATATATATATATATATATATATATATATATATATTATATATATTAATATATATGTCGTCTGTGTGTGTGTGTGTGTGTGTGTGTGCGTGTGAGTATTTTAGGTAGGTATAGATTATTGAACTATTCTTCTTTGTGTCCTAGATTTCGAGTGAGTCTGCCAATACATGTGGGATTGTAGACGAAGAGGAAAATGCGGGAACTACAACTACAACAGATAATAAATGTAAAAAACTTCATTTTTCTACGTTAAGGTCAAAATATGATAATAAAAACCCACTGTAATAGATAGAGTTTATTTCCACAACAGTTTCGATGCGACTGGCATCCTCTTCGGGTGGATACAGAAAAACGAATGAACCAAAAACAAGAGGGAAAAACAGTCCAGGGACCATTAAGAAATTCGCACCTAGGTTAGATCCCGTTCTCCCGACACCGGAAGGGCATTTTTATCAAAGGGACCCGCTTATAAGTACATTCGCACAAATTTAAACCTATCTTCTTGTTCTATACATACAGATTCTATTATTTTTTTTACATAATTATTACATTTATTATTACATTTAATATTGCATTATTATTTATTACAGGAATTATAAATTTATTATTACATTGATTATTACATTATTGTTTATTATACAGAAATTATAAACTCAAAAACGAATGAAAAAGGCGAGAAGGAAACAATCCAGAGACCATTAAGAAATTCGCACCTAGGTTAGATCCCGTTCCCCCGACATCAGAAGGGCATTTTATTAAGGGGTCCCGCTTATAAGTACGTTCGCACAAGTTAAAACTATCTTCTTGTTCTATACATACAGATTTTATTATTTTGACATAAGTACTGCATTTATTATTGCATTTACGTTTTTTTTCATTTATTATTATTACCTTTACACTTATTATTACATTTATTTTATTACCTTTATTATTACATTTATTGCATTTACATATATTTCCACATTTATTACTTCCATTATTACATTTACATTTACGTTTATTATTCCATTTACATTTACCGAAAAAACGAATGAACCAAAAGCGAGTAAGGAAACAATCCAGAGACCTTTAAGAAATTCACACTTAGGTTAGAACCCGTTTACCCGACGCCGTAAGATTTTTTGACCAAGAATCTCATTAGAAGGTCCAGCTTATAAGTACCTTCGCACAAATTAAAATTATCACTTGTTCTATCCATACAGATTCTATTATTTTTCGTTTGACATAATTGTTGCATTTATAAAGTAACTTACTTGATTCCCAATCTATAGCATGATCATTTTGGCTGGCGTGATAAAATATTGCATTATTAGTATTACAACTTCTGAAGGTATATTTGTGTTCTTTAATACGGGTTTCAAAATTTCTTCCAGTTTCTCCTACGTATACTAAATCACAACTTTTACAGGGAATGCTGTAGACACAGGCTTGTTCCTGTTTTGCAACGTTATTCCTAACCAATTTACTTTTCACGGTAGACGAATATTTGAACGCCAAAGCAAACTTAAAATCTTTCGTCAACGGTTTTACTCTTTCTAAGCCGCAATGTAAGGCAAACTCACATATTGTTTTTGGTTAACTGAAGGTTCCCGAGGGGCATAAAAAGATTTTCTGGCTTTAAAATATGCCTTTCTGATAAACCACTCAGGATATTTAAATCCTTAAAAATGTTCGAAATCTTTGAATTTTCCGGGTCCAGCAAATGTGGGCTACATATCCTGAGTGCTCTTAGAAACATGGAAGAAATAATTGAGCTTTTAACCCTTCATCATGATATGAAAAATAATGAATGTACGAATTACAATGAGTAGGTTTTTTATAGACCGTGAAATTGGGCTTTCCGCTTTCGTTAATGACCAAAACATCTAGAAAAGTTAATTGTTTGTCGTTCTCCCATTCATATTTAAATTTAATAGAGGGAACAAGATTATTTAATGACTGAAAGAAAGTGTGAAAGTTCTTCCAGTGGTCAGGCCAAAATGAGAAAATATCTACATAACGAAACCAAATTAGATTCCTGGGACATATTGTTTGCAACAATTCCGACTCATAATATTCCATGTATAATGTACTCAATATTGGGGATAAAAACCTACTCATTGTAATTCGTACATTCATTATTTTTCATATCATGATGAAGGGTTAAAAGCTCAATTATTTCTTCCATGTTTCTAAGAGCACTCAGGATATGTAGCCCACATTTGCTGGACCCGGAAAATTCAAAGATTTGGAACATTTTTAAGGATTTAAATATCCTGAGTGGTTTATCAAAAAGGCGTATTTTTAAGCCAGAAAATCTTTTTTGCCCCTCGGGAACCTTCAGTTAACCAAAACAATATGTGAGTTTGCCTTACATTGCCGGCTTAGAAAGAGTAAAACCGTTGACGAAAGATTTTAAGTTTGCTTTGGCGTTCAAATATTCGTCTACCGTGAAAAGTAAATTGGTTAGGAATAACGTTGCAAAACAGGAACAAGCCTGTGTCTACAGCATTCACTGTAAAAGTTGTGATTTAGTATACGTAGGAGAAACTGGAAGAAATATTGAAACCCGTATTAAAGAACACAAATATGCCTTCAGAAGTTGTAATACTAATAATGCAATATTTTATCACGCCAGTCAAAATGATCATGCTATAGATTGGGAATCAAGTAAGTTACTTTATAAATGCAATAATTATGTCAAACGAAAAATAATAGAATCTGTATGGATAAAACAAGTGGATAATTTTAATTTCTGCGAAGGTACTTATAATCTGGACCCTCTAATGAGATTCTTGGTCAAAAAATCCTTTACGGCGTTGGGTGAACGGGTTCTAACCTAAGTGTGAATTTCTTAAAGGTCTCTGGATTGTTTCCTTACTCGCTTTTGGTTCATTCGTTTTTCGGTAAAATGTAAATGGAATAATAAACGTAAATGTAAATGTAATAATGGAAGTAATAAATGTGGAAATATATATAAATGCAATAAATGTATAATAAAGGTAGTAAAATATGTGTAATAATAAGTTTAAAGGTAATAATAATAAATGTTAAAAATCGTAAATGCAATAATAAATGCAGTACTTATGTCAAAATAATAGAATCTATATGTATAGAACAAGAAGATAGTTTTAATTTGTGCGAACGAACTTATAAGCGGGACCCTTTAATAAAATGCTCTTCTGGTGTCGAACGAACGGGATCTAACCTAGGTGCGAATTTCTTAATAGTCTCTGGATTGTTTCCTTCTCGCCTTTTTCATTCGTTTTTCAGTTTATAATTTCTGTATAATAAACAATAATGTAATAATCAATGTAATAATAAATTTATAATTTCTGTATAATAAACAATAATGTAATAATCAATGTAATAATAAATTTATAATTCCTGTAATAATAATAATGCAATATTGAATGTAATAAATGTAATAATAAATGTAATAATTATGTAAAAAAAAATAATAGAATCTGTATGTATAGAACAAGAAGATAGTTTTAAATTTGTGCGAATGTACTTATGTAAAAATGAAATTAATAATCAATATTCATTTTTACATAAGAATCAAAATCGCTTAACGCGAGTTTGGATAATGATTTTACTTGTGGCTTCCTATTCTTGATCGTGTCAAAACCCTACGATCTACCATACCTATGGTTTAGTCGTATCCAGTTTTATTTGTTATAGAAGTTATTAATAAATTATGATTGTCTTGCATCTCACCCTCGTCCCTAGATTATGCATACACATTGCATATAACTCTTTGCCTCTAATTCGTTCTTGTAAATCTTCCTAATAATGATTTGTATTATACGTACAAAATTTAATAACTATGACGTCATAAAGTAACTTAATTCTCTTCACGTTTTCCATACCTTGAACACTGAATCACGTGTTTAGTGTTTGGACATCTTCCGTATTGAATGTATGGTAAATTCCTTAATAACAATAATAATAATAATAATAATAATAAAAAGAAAGAAACCATTCTCTATACATCATTAGTTATGTTGTTTCCTACCTATTGTCTACTGATACCTATCAACCTATCAGTCCATATTTTACGCGTCTCTATATTACGCACACAACCTATTGGATTATGTACATGTAAAATACGTCCACATATATTTTTTTTTATTATTATTTTTTCTTTAAGTGCGTTCAACTCTCACAAGGCATTCATTAGGCTTACAGTAGTTAAATGCTCAAATTGGCGAATCAGCAGAACCGAACGTTTCTAAGATAAACAACATCTTTCGCTTTGATCCAAATCTATAACATATAATGTAATATAACATATTATGTATATAAATTATCTTGTCATGTCTCATGTACTTGTGTTGTACTAATAACCATATATATAATAACCATATATAATCTGACCATATAATCTGACCATATAATCTGACCATATAATCTAACCATATAATCTAACCATATATATATATATATAAAACTGTAAGAATGGTAACGACGTAATGTACTTCAATGAAACTATAATTGAATGTAATGACTTTATATATAATGTAAGAATGTACTTTAATCGAACTGTAAGGGACAATCATAAGCGAATGGGAAGTAATCCATAATCGCAATCATAATTGTAATAAACCCAAACAAAAATGATATCGCCTTCAGAAATGAAGACGTGGCGAAAAAAAATAAGATTAGTTTTTATTTTTATTTATTTATTTTTTTTTTTTTGGAAACTTTCAAACACCTGATCGTGTTTAAAAGGGGGGAAACTTAACCTCCAACTGCTATCCCCCAACATTCAGGCATATTTTATACATGTATTTGTAAAATGGAGGACACTTCATTACGAGACGCTGCCTTGGGGACTGCTAAGAGACTCCCCTGGTTAGCAGCCTCGCTGCGGGGAGGGAGGTCGAACCTCTACCCCTGTAAATTCAGAGCAGTACCTGTATATTTTTAAGAAGTAAATTTACAGTAAGAGAAACTTTTTATTTTCCCCCTCGAGTTGGGCTATCGTCAAAGGAACTTAGTAAAGTCGAAAAGTTATAAAGTATCAGAGAAAGAATTAGAAAAATTATAGAAGAAAAGTATCAGAAGAAATATCCGTTGCTTGCCTCCCTAACTAGAACCCCCTTCGAATCCGAACCGACAAAGGGCCATAAAGGGGGGGGTTAACACTTATAAGCGAATCCCTTTTATAAAAATGTCCTTCCGGTGTCGGGAGAACGGGATCTAACCTAGGTGCGAATTTCTTAATGGTCCCTGGACTGTTTTTTCCCTCTTGTTTTTGGTTCATTCGTTTTTGTGTATTCACCCGAAGAGGATGCCAGTGGGCATCGAAACTGTTGTGGAAATAAACTCTGTCTACTAGAGTGGGTTTTTATTATCATACAACAGATAACAATCAGCCGCAGAAACGCCAATTGCACAGACGCATGACCATGCACCACGAAACAGGACAAACTTGACGGAAATCGTGACTACATAAGCACAGCAATTGAGAAGCTGGACGAAATTTCACGAAAGGCTGATGCGGCGCGAAAGGACAATGCGTGTGATCATTTTGGAAGATATATATATATATATCTTCCATTCTTTCTGAACTTCCGCCATTACGATCACTGAATCTCCAACATCGCATAATGGAACTGGTTTGAAGGAGAAAATGGCTTCTTTGGAAGATTCAGAACAGCCAATGGCTACAACACCATATACTGCTTGTTCACCGTATACAAGTGCTACTTCAACGCCTGTTGATTTATTTGAATCCGATTTATTGGGCATGATTTATACAGATCTGTAGTAAATACTATGTACATGCTACGTTAAAATTATTTAATGAAATTAATTAAATAATAAAATTTTATAATATATAATGTTTTACTTACCTTGATGAATTCCTCCAAACAAGTATAGATGGCATTACAAACTTCCGGTATAAATTTACTAATCGTACACTTGGGGACGCTAAATAAGCATTCTAAGCTTTTATAGGAATCTCCTGAGGCCAAAAACCGCAGTGTTATTTCAAGTTTTAATTTCGCTGAAATAGCTTCTCTCATATTAGTATCCCTTTTTTTAATCATTGGCGAAACACGATCGAGTAGATATTGCAACTGATCTGAATTCATTCTAAACATATTCTGAAAGTCACATGGATCCTCCACAGCCAATTCTTTACATAGATTTTCTGAGGTACCTAAACTATTCCGCCTAGAAATCCAATCTCTTTGCCATATTCTTCTTCTGCGACGTCGTTTCCTTGCACCAGAGATATCTAGAAGCAGCTCGTGAGCTAATAATGCACTGACAATGTTGCATGCGTCTGACACCATTGAGTCCATGGTAAACACTGACATATTTTCAGTGTCGTGAATATTTCATAGTGTAAACACTTTCACGACTAGACTAGCCTCGTGTAAACCCAGTTTAAGATTCAAATTAAACGTTAAGCAGGACATGAATTCATCTTTTACAACGAAGAAAGAATGTATACAGGGAATGAACAAGATTACATTATTAGGCTAAATCTAAAAAAATGATTAAGTAATTTAAAAAGAAATAATTCACCAATTGTAAAATAGAAAGCAAATAAAAATTTATCCAAACTCGACCCGTGTCAGCGTTATGCGATTTTGCTCTCTATGTAAAACTGAATATACAATAAAATGTATATAACTATAAGTATTATATGAATATAAGGAACATAGGGATTATATGAAATATAGGGATTTATATAAATATACGAATGAATATAAGAATATAGGAATTATTCATTGTTCACTTTTATATATATATATATATATATATATATATATATATATATATATATATCAGTGGCGTGCAGTCAGGGTACTCAAGTTACGATCAGCGTACCCAAAGAATACTTATCATAAGATAAAATTAACCTAATTAAACTTTTATTCCACTTTTTCGTCAAGTCTTTCCCACTGTGAATCAAAAAGTTATGGTATAAATGAAATTTAAGCCATGCAAATAAAAGATCTCACACTCTTCTGTTTTGCACAGACATAATTCAAATCGTGTGACGCTTGGGTGGCCTGTGAGCTAATTTGGTTCTTATGTGCGTGAGTATAAAATTACGGCTACTGGCTACGATATATTTCCCTGGCTGAGACTGGTTCAAGAAAGCTACAGTGTACACAACTTTCAATTTGCGTTTCAGCTCTAAACAGTCCATATAAAGTTAAAATTTTATCAATTATATTTACCTTAGTTATGATATATGCATGACTCATACATAATTGTAATTTAACTATTAAGTGAGTAGTAATCACCTTCAGAGTAAGAGCAATTTTTAAATATTTTATTATATGTAGTTTTTTTAGAAGAACTGGGATGGTGAACGCTGGCAACGTCACGCATTACAGTCAAGTTGCCAACGAAGACTTGAGGTTTTCATCAGTTCACGGTCATGCTGTGCCAGAAATTATGTTATTTGTCACCATCCAGCTATCGTAATTTTGTGTGTTTGTAAATTAAAAAGTATCGTTTACCCTCTTTTATTTTAAGATTTACATAATGAGTGCATCTGAAAATACATGTTTGGTATGCGAACTGACCAAAAGTTCATTTTCTTCCAAAACATTTGAAGAAAAGATATGAATAAAAACTGCAAGCAAACCACGACCGGAATTAGCTAATCTAGTTCAAATCTAGTTCTAAGACTTCTTATTACTATAAAGGAATTACTAATGAAAGTTGAATCAAATCCAAGCTTTTATGACACTGTTATAGATGAATTTGCTCCAAACCCCAGAATATATTTGAATTATAAATAATCAAGAATTTGATCCATAAGCTATATTGGCACAGATTTGAAACTTGAATATTTTTTTACGTAGAAAAGAGGGGCAAGGGCGAATGCCCGCAAAAATTAGGCTGACCATACGTACCGTTTTGAACGGGACAGTACCGTTTGTTTTATATTTCCTGGCCGTCCCGTCGTTTTAATAAAAATGTCAATTTTGTCCCGGTTTATGTACTTACTTTTTCATGAATACAGAATATTACATAACCCCCGTCCCTTTTTTGCCATCCCAATGTCCCGTTTTTGTCTCAAGGAAATATGGTCAGCCTAGCAAAAATGCCCCCCTATATAAGAAGGAGAGAGCCAAAATCAAGGTCTCTGAGGCCTACAATTGAATAATGAATTGAATGGAATAACCTTTATTAATAATAAAATAAATACATTCATTTTACAATTTACAATGACATGAATAATTGTGAAGCGCGACTATTTATTTTATTTAATTTGGCCCTTAAGCTTTAGGCTTTATTGGGCTCACCTGTACCATTTTATTTTATTTTATTTTATTTTATTTTACCATTTTATTTTATTTTATGTTAATAAATTTTGAAAAAATTGTGTAGTGTATAAAATGCATGTATGTGTAATGAAGAATAGAGGGAGAAGTGTGTGTTTGAGAGCACGTACTTCATATTGCTTACCTAGGTTCGAAGGTCACGGCACGCCCATGATATATATATATATATATATATATATATATATATATATATATATATATATATATATATAGGGTGATTTCTTTAAACCTCTAACACTAAAAATTTTGTAATTTCTTTTATTAACTGAAGAAAAGTATAAAACTTTTACAGTACCTTCTCTACACACGGGGAATTAGTTAAGATATGCAAAACATGCTGTATGTGATGCATAGGCGTAGGAACAGGGGGCGCCGGAGTGGGTAAGTCAACAATGAAAACTGGCCCACGCACTTTTCAGCTCTAAAATGAAATTCAGTTCAACTTAAAATAATGAGTATTTAATTAATTATTGCATGTATTGTATGGTAAGACTGATCCAAGATATGTATGAGGGAGCTGTTACGAAGGTGCGAAGTAGTATGGGAGAGACGAGAAATTTCAGGTACGAGTTGATCTACACCAGGGATCAGCGCTGAGTCCGCTGATTTTTGATATTGTGATGGATGTGATCAGCAAAGACGTGATAGAGGAGGCTCTATGGACCATGATGTTTGCTGATAACATCGTGTTGTGCTCAGAAACAAGAGAGGGAGTGCAAGAGAAATTAGAGAGGTGAAGAGTAGCTGTGGAAACTAGAAGACTAAAAGTAAGCAGAGAAAAGACCGAGTGTATGAAATATGCACCTGAGACGAACAAATAGGAAGTGTCATGGTCCAGGAATTTATTATAAAGAAAGTTAAAAGTTTCAAGTATCTGGGATCAATCATAGAGGAGAAGGGAGGCTTGGAAGGAGAAATAAACAACAGAATTCAAGCTGGCTGAAAAAATTAGAGGGAGGTATCGGGAGTATTGTGTGATAAGAAGGTGAATGTGAGGATGAAGGGTAAACTGTTCAAGACAGTAGTAAGACCAGCACTACGATATGGGGCAGAAACATGGCCGATGAAAAGAAGCCTGGAAAAGAAAATGGAAGTGGCAGAAATGAAGATGCTCCGATGGATGTGTGGAGTGACTAGGAGGGATAGAGTGAGGATGAATTAATAAGAGGAACAACAAAAGTAACGGAAATCTCCAAGAAGGCACAGGAAAGGAGGTTGAGATGGTATGGGCATGTCCAGAGGAGGGAGGAAGAGTATGTGAGACGACGGATGCTGAGGATGGAAATTCCAGGCACGAGGAGAAGAGGTAGACCGAAGATGGGGTGGCGGATAGACTGAAGAAAGATATAAGACTGGAGGAAGAGGTGGCTCAAGACAGAAGTGAATGGAGAAGAAGGATCTGCAACAGCGACCCCACATAGAAGTGGGCTAATAAGGCTGCGGAAGGAGAAGATTGTATGGTAATAACTATGGTTATAGTACAATAGATGGTCCAGGATATACAGTATAAGGCAATTTAGCCCGATTTTCAGAAAAAGTTTCCTAAATTTCTACATGATAGTCGACCTGCATCACATGGCAACATTGGTCACTTGTTATGCTTTTCTTTTCACATAAAATATATGCATATAGTAAAACCTCTCAATAACGACACTCCACTACAACGAAACCTCTGTTTACCGAACACCTGGGACATTTCTAAAAACCTCTCTTTATCGAAAACACGTTTCGTTATAGGGAGGTGTTTTCGCTAACTCAGCCTGAGCTGAGTTAGCCTACCGCCATTTCCCCGATCATGAAAGTAAGCGGCATGCTGATTGGCTGATGCCTAAAGTTGATGCGTAATTGGCTAGCATGTTTCTCCCTCACAGAGAAATACTTTTAGGTAATGCATTTAATATACTGTATATACAGTACCATATAAAGTATACATAAATAACTAATGAGGGTCTAAACAGGTCATCAAAATATACGAGGGCCACTCAATATATTTTGCCCACCTTTTTTTTTTCCTTTCCAAGTTTCTTTATAAGTTCTAGAAATTTTGTACACAAGTAGTTATATACCCTTTTTACAAGTTTTTATTTTTCCACATAGTCTCCATACTTTTCTACGGCTTTCCTCCACCTCGAAACAAGGGCCTTTATTCCTTGCTGGTAAAAGTCCGCTGGGTTCCGCTGGAGCCACCTCTTTACCTACTCAACAACCTCATCGTCACTCTGAAACTTTCTTCCACGAATAGCATCCGTCATTGGCTCAAACAAATGAAAGTCTGACGATGCCAGATCCGGGCTGTATGGAAGGTGGGGTAACAGAGTCAAGCGCATTTTTGTGATGGCCTCTCTTGTTTGCAAACTGTTGTGTGGTGTTGCGTTATCGTGCAGAAGAAGGACGTCTTCCAGTTTTCTCTCCGGTCGAACTCGCTTTATACGTCTCTGGAGTTTCTGTAGGGTGGCAATATATGCCTCTGAGTTGATTGTTTGTCCTTTCTTCATAATGTCCACCAGAATCACCCCTTTCATGTCCCAGAAGATGGTGGCCATAAACTTTCCTGCAGAGGGAGCCATTTTAAACCTTTTCTTGCGCGGGGAGTCTGCGTGATGCCATTCCATAGAATGGCGTTTTGTTTCAGGTTCAGAGTGGTGTACCCAAGTCTCATCCCGTCACAATTCGTGAAAGGAAGTCATCCCCTTCTGTCTCTATCGAACCAACGACTCAGAAGCAATTTCTTTTCTTTGGGCTTTGTGATCTTCAGTCAGTTGGCGAGGAACAAACCATGAACACACTTTTGAGTATCTCAGTTGCTGAATTATCGTATTCACACTTCCTTCACCCAAGTCTCATCCCGTCACAATTCGTGAAAGGAAGTCATCCCCTTCTGTCTCTATCGAACCAACGACTCAGAAGCAATTTCTTTTCTTTGGGCTTTGTGATCTTCAGTCAGTTGGCGAGGAACAAACCATGAACACACTTTTGAGTATCTCAGTTGCTGAGTTATCGTATTCACACTTCCTTCACTAATTCTTAGCTCCAGTGATAGCTCCTTGTATGTGACGCGCCGATTTGATCCAATGATACTGTTAGCACGTTGCACAGTGTGAGATGTCACAGCCGATGCCTGGCGACCGCTGCGTGGCTCATCATCGAGGCTGGCTCTCCCTCTCTCTGATGATCTCACACGTTTAGACCAGCGTCGAACTGTGCTTCGATCAACAACAGCATCTCCGTGAACGTTTTGTAGACGTTTGTGAATATTTCCAACTGTTTCCTTTTCTGCGGTTAAGAACTCGATAACAGCTCTCTGTTTACGACGCACATCACTGTCAGACGCCATTTTCGAGACTGCGTTAACCATCGGTTTTTATACAAGGGCGTTTAAAAGCGGTTTTATACAAGGAGGGGAGGTTCAAACTGGAAAAATCGGGTTATGTGAAGCGCAGAAAGTTCAAACTTACGGCCCTAAAGACATTTCAGCCCCATGGCCTATTATTTAGCTAAGAAAAAAGGGTGGGGCAAAATATATTGAGCGCCCCTAGTACATTACAATATCAGCAAAAGAAAACCTCTTTATAAGGAAGAACCTCTATACAACGACAGCCATTTGGCCGATATATTTCGTTGAAAAAGGTTTCACTGTGTATATATACACAGTGTATATGTACACACACACACACACCACATACACACACACACACACCTTTGCTTAGCTTCCACCCGAATTGTTCATGCTGACGAAGGTCAAGCTTTTCACTCCACTTTAGACCTACAGTTTAACGTGGAATCCGAACCACGCCCCACCAGCATACAATAAAAATTTCATGCTTTAATTTCAGTTAATAAAAAAAAAAATACAAACCTTTTAAAGTGTTAATTTATTTTTCAGAATCGTAGATATCTCTACAATTTAAATTTCTTTTCATTTTCTCATATTTTTGTTTTAATTATTATTATTATTATTATTATTATTATTATTATTATTAAATATTGTTTAATAAACAATATTTAAAAATAAATCATTCACAGCATAAACAATGTTTATTTTTCATTTTTCATTTGAAAATATTGTTTAGTTAAATAAAGTACATAGCCAAAAGCCTTATCCTCCTTTATATCGGAATATGAAACAAGTTTGAGTTAACATTCGATTAAACATGTGACAACATGTTCTTAAGTTTTGTTTCTTGTCTATTGTATGACTTTCGTTGATTCTGTTATCTCTCTGAAGAAACAAACCCATTTAACTGCTAATAATGCGATAACAAATTTAAAGATCAAACTATTTTTGTAAGTCTCATCTTCATTTTACTACTGAAATAAATCTAAAGAAAAAGTCATTACTCCCTTTATTACAGCCTTGAGGAACACTTACCAATGGCATCTATATTCTTTAAAGCAAGACAAAACCCATATAATATACATCAATGGCTTATAAAAGAAGTTCTGCTTTTCACTTCCTGACTGTAATGAAATCTCTGACCTGTCTTCAATGCAAAAGATTTCATAAATTTCCAAAGTTGGGCCGTTTGGGAGGAAGGGATTTCATGTGTAGGGAAACTTTAAGCAGAAAGGCTTCATTTAATTATTTTTAAGTATCTATATTTCATTAAATATATGAATATTTTTATGCGCGATAAAATCTTATTTCTATCCGTGTTATTTTTTAACACACTTTCGTAAATCTGTGGAGTTAGGAAACTACAATAATATAAATAAGTTAACGTCTGCCATCCATTTAGGTAAATATTTATTTCATAAGGGCAAATTTACTTTTTGTCCAGTTGACAGTATTCTCAATTTTGGCCCTTCATTACCATCTGTTTGGCGGTACGTCGTCAGCTGTTCATTTGATTTTATACTTTACAACAGAGAACGTTCATCTCTTTTCAAGGGAAAAGTGGAACAGCTAAATTAGAACTAAATTGATCTTAAAACACGACCGAGTTGTTGGTGCAATAAATTTGCAGACTCACGGTAATAGTCCGAATCACCTCTGGGTCGGTTTTCATTGATCTCAATATACAGGGTGCCCATTAAGAGTTCATACTCACCGTGTATATATATATATATATATATATATATATATATATATATATATATATTATATATATATATACCAGTGGCGACGGAGGGGATCAGGCAGGTCAGGCTGAGCCTGACCTGTTATTCTCCTGCTAGGGACTTAAAAACTAACAATACACAATCCCATCTCTTGCCAAGTTGTCAGGCTAAAAATTTCCACCCATCCATTTATCATCTAAACCCCATTTCCCCAGTGAGGGTGGGGAGAGAGACGCGGGAACAGAGGGAAGATATGTGGCTAAACATTTTGAGTCAGATATCTTTACTTTATAAAACATGTTATAATGACCATGTTAGGATTTATAAATAAGGTTATATAACTATTTGCATATACACTGTGACTGTACATAAAGTTAATTATTACTGTATTATTATGCATCTTCTTAAATAACAAAGCCTTACACTCGCATAAAAATGCACAATTCCACGTCTTGTCAGGCAAACAATTTTAAGCTTGACGTCTTTGAAACGTTATGATGTAAATCTTATGATTTATTTATAATGTTATAAAGTCGTTTGGATATTCACTATACGTAAAGTTAATTAGTATTTTAATTAAATTATTACTTTGTATCCACCGAATAACCAAGTTTTTAATGTTCAAAGTCAGGCAAATTCCCATCTGCCTGATGACTTGCTGCTGTGCCAAATATGTTATTATCGTGAATTACTTACTTACTTAGACTTAGTTTCCATCTGGAGGTCTCCAGGTTGGGTCCCGTGCGATGCGTCTCCCCCGTCGGTAATCTCGCCACTGCGCCCGTCTCTGGCCAGATCTGTTCTCTGACGCCAGGTTAAACCCGGATTCTCTCTTTCTACCGTCTTGAGCCACGTCGTCTTTGGGCATCGCCGGGGCCTCGATCCCACTATTCTTCCGTACATCAGCCTTCTCGGAAGTCGGTCCTCCCCCATCCTCTCTACATGGCCGTACCATCTCCTCTACGTATCCACCACCCTGTCCACTATGGTGAATTTAACGCCGAAGTTGACTGCATCATAGGGTTTCAATGGCGAAATAGGCAGCCGGCTCGCCACTCCTCTGCAACCCGTACTCAATAATAAACTTCGTCTTAGGATTGTACGTTATTATTGTAAATTTCTTTTCAAAGTTTCTTATTATTCATACAAAAAAGATATGCCTTATTTCAGAGCGCATTTTTCAGACTACTGAAAATTAGTTCTACTGTATGATTATTACTTGAGCTAAAATATATTTTATCTGCACAACTCACAATTATTTATGCCATGAAATGAAAATAACGTTGATGTTATTTTGTATCTTCTAAAAGTTTACTCTTCTTTCACATACTTGACATGACGAATGTCATTTGTATAATAATTTGTATCTTGAATTACTAAACATTTAAAGCAATATTTAAATATCATACTGGCAGATGGGTATTTCTATATACTCGTATTCTACTTTTGCATAGTACAGTAAATTTTAGGAAATTTAATACACAACATATGGAAAGTGGGACCTTTTCCAGTTTGTGTACCGTTTTTCATATAATTTATTTTTGCTTTATAAGGCTAACTAACGAAAATATCATGACCTAACCTAACCAATCGTCAAGGGCGTACAGTTAACCTAACGATTGGTTAGGTTAGGTCGTGATATTTTCGTTAGTTAGCCTTATGAGCCTAACTAAAGAGATTGATATTATCACTCATTTTAGATCTGAAAAGAAGCAAAAATAAATTATTGCTTCTTTAGTTAGGCTTATAAGGCTAACTAACGAAAATATCACGACCTAACCTAACCAATCGTTAGGTTAACTGTACGCCCTTGACGATTGGTTAGGTTAGGTCATGATATTTTCGTTAGTTAGCCTTATAAAGCAAAAATAAATTATATGAAAAACGGTACACAAACTGGAAAAGGTCCGGAAAGGGTTCATTTTATATAAAATCTGTCACATCTGCGAAGAAACAGAGCTATTGGTATGACGTCTCGTGGTGTTGTCAGCGCCTCGCATGCAACGCGTTGACGTCACGTGGTAACGTCAACGCGTTGCATGTGAGGTGGTACGACATTTTGAGTGATGAAATCTCGTGGGATGAAGATAGTTTAAACCAGGCTGAAAACCTTTGCAAATAGGTGACTTTTTATTTGTTTTATATTTGCTGCTTTGAAGAATTACTTAGCAAAGCTGAAAAACTATTTGATGTTTTACAGTGCAAGATAGTGGACACGGAATTTGCAAAATGAAACTTAATGATTTTATTAGTTTTCTGGAAGGAAAAATCAATGACAAAAGTTATAATGAAATTCTTAAAAAGACATGTGACATACTAAGTTGTCCGACCATTCCTCCCCCTACTAAGAGACTCAGAGGAAAAGTTACAGACTTTAAAGAAATTTACTTTAGCATTCTGAATACTTCTGTTACAGCCTCGAAGGAAAGATTTGAATGCATTCAGGAGTTCTCATTTTTAAGCTGTTGAATTCATTAATGTTTGCAGTATATAAAGAAAATTTCCCCAAAAATTTAATAAAAGCACTTGAATATAAGTACAGTAATCTATTTGACGTAAAAGCTTTAACGTCAGAATTGAAATACATTTATCAGGACTCCGATTTTTGTCAGTGCAAACATGCAAAAGAAATTTTAAAGCTTTGTCTTGACCTTGGACTTACAACAGCCTTAACTGAAACGCTCAAATTAATTCGGCTCCTTTTGACAATCCCTGTAACCAGTGTGTCAACGGAAATAAGTTTTTGAACGCTTAACAAAATAAAGACGTACCTACGGAATACCATGTCAGAGGAAAGGCTGTCTGGTTTAGCAAGAATTGCCAAAAAGAAAGAACTTGTAATATCGCTAGAGAAGAATAAAATGTTGCACGACAAAGTAATTGAAGAATTTGCATTAAAACCAAAAGGATTGAAGTTCATGTATAAATAAATAAAGTAAGGCGATATTTTATTTTCTAAATTTATGCCAGTTAAATATATTCTAATTATCATACATAATACATATCAGAGTGAAACAAGTATCAAATTATACAGTATATATATATATATATATATATATAATATATATATATATATATATGGGATGAATTTCACAATTAAACACGTACAGTGTATATATATAAAACCTTTGGTTAGCTTCCGCCAGAATTGTTCATTCTGACGAAGGTCAAGCTTTTCACTCCATTTTAGACCTACAGTTTAACGTGGAATTCGAACCACGCCCCACCAGCAGCCAAGCGTCTTAACCACTAGGCCACCCAGGGTACCCATTTATCTACCAACCACTTTCTTTACTGTGTGGAAGGATGAACAGCTGGGTTTTGCTGCGCGCCTGCTGCCGTCACCGGGTCTCGAACCCAGGGCCGATGGATTCGTAGTCAGCGACGATAACCACTACACCACCGAGGTCATCTTCCCCTCTCCCCCTAAAGCCCCTCCCCCTTCATACAACTTGGGCGGTTAACCCCCACCACCTTGTTGCATAACCCCCGTCCCCCATTACCCCCTATCCCCTTTGCAACATTGATCAATATTACATTGCAATTTGCACTCCCTCATTTTGTGGGCATACTACACATATACGAGGGGAATTCAATAAATATCCGCACTTTTTATTTTCACAAATTTATTTTCACATTTGATAGATTATGAACACATCATTTCTGAACATAGTCTCCCTGTTTCTCAATACACTTAGTGACTTAGTCCAACGATCTACAAGCTTCCTAATGCCATCACAAAAGAATGTTTTTGGCTGTGTGCGTAGCCAGTCATGCACCGCCTCCTTCAGGTCATCATCGCCTTGGAATCGCTGACCTCTCAAAGCGTCTTAGTGGTCCAAACAGGTAAAAATCCGAAGGTGCCAGGTCTGGACTGTAGGCTGGATGGTCGAGAACTTCAAATTTAAGTTCTTGTTCTTGAAGGCATTTTCTAGTTTGTGCAGCGGTATGAGGGCGCGCATTGTCGTGTAACAGAATAACACCTTCCGACAATCTCCCTCTCCGTTTTGTGCGAATTGCTTGCTTTAACTCATTCCGAGTTATATTTATGCTAACATTGTTTTGGGATACACGAGGCCCTATCCTTGAACATTATCTAGAGCGTGGAAATACAGTAACAAGTGCATCGTATTCTGACATGCTTCGGAATGAGTTAAAGCAAGCAATTCGCACAAAACGGAGAGGGAGATTGTCGGAAGGTGTTACTCTGTTACTCGACAATGCGCGCCCTCATACCGCTGCACAGACTAGAAAATGCCTTCAAGAACTTAAATTTGAAGTTCTCGACCATCCAGCCTACAGTTCAGACCTGGCACCTTCGGATTTTTACCTGTTTGGACCACTAAGACGCTTTGAGAGGTCAGCGATTCCAAGGTGATGATGACCTGAAGGAAGCGGTGCATGACTGGCTACGCACACAGCCAAAAACATTCTTTTGTGATAGCATTAGGAAGCTTGTAGATCGCTAGACTAAGTGTATTGAGAAACAGGGAGACTATGTTGAGAAGTGATGTGTTTATAATCTATCAGAAGTGAAAATAAATTTGTGAAAATAAAAAGTGCGGATACTTATTGAATTACCCTCTCTCTCTCTCTCTCTCTCTCTCTCTCTCTCTCTCTCTCTCTCTCTATATATATATATACTGTATATATATATATATATATATGTTTGAAAAGTTTGATCCTGAGTATCCACAAAAGCCTGGCGTCGCCCCTGATATATATATATATATATATATATATATATATATATATATATATATATATATATCATAAGACAGTTCTTTTCAAAACATTTTTTTCCCTTTTAAAGAAGAAAATTAAATTGTTCCCGTGTAAAAACAAAAAAGGTTTTTAAAGAATTAAAATTTTTGTAATATATAATATATATATATATATATATATAATATATATATATATATTGTTCCATAATTTACTCCCTTTACACATTTTGAGTTTTATTCTAGTAAATTTTTTTTACTTTATAAGAGTGGTCCCTTACTCGTATGGGAATAATTATCACGTTTTATATCCGATTTTGTTACAATTCGGGTCACTTCAGACTAAAAATGATGATGCCAAAGTGCCAAATAAAATACCCAAAACAAAGGATTTATTGAAAATAAAACTTAATGTTCTGTATGAGCTTAGAAATTTTTTTCAGTACCTCCTTCCTTTACAAAGATGACGAAACGAGAGTCTGCAAGCCTCTAATTGCCTTAATTCAATAGCCCTGATTCATTTACACTACCAAGATTATACAGAAACCTTTCAAATAGTGGCGTGCATACAGGGTAAACTGGGCATGCGCCGCTTTCTCAGTTAAAAGTAAAATTGCAAAAAGTTAGTATATTTTTTACTGGGAATGACCTCAGCAGCTATAAGTCTCCAAGTTGACATTTTGTTGTGACTCACCCTACATATATATATATATATATATATATATATATATATATATATATATATATATGAAAATTATTTCACGAAGGTAACACGTGAAAAATATTTATGATGAATAAAACCACGAAGGAAAGGAAACACAAAATGGTGCTCAAGCGCTTTCGTCAAATGACATCCTCAGGAACACTGAAGTACATAAAAAGGTTAAGCCTATATATAGGTTACAGAAAGAAAAAATAAAAATAAATAAATACATACACACACACACACATATATATATATATATATACATACATATCTATATATACAAATACATACATACATACATACATACATATATATACAATAAACAGAGAAGTAAAAATAATAAAAAATTAAAAATTAAAACCTTAAAGGATTACAGATTTGTAAGGAAAAATATCGATTTTTAGCACAAGATCAAATGGATTATAAAAATACAAATTTATACTGGAACTCTGCCGGGTTTTAACACAATGCTGCCTATGGTCAGGTTTCGATATATATAAAAAAAATAAAATGCAAATTAAAAGTTAATCGATTTTTAGCACAAGATCAAATGGATTATAAAAATACAAATTTATATTGGAACTCTGTCCGGGTTTTAACACATTGCTGCCTATGGTCAGGTTTCGATATATATAAAAAAAAAAAAAAAAAAAAATGCAAATTAAAAGTTAATAAAGTAGAAGACAAGTTTACCAAAGATTTAATGTTTTACACTTCTTATCTAAATCTGTTTTAAAGGAATTCAACATAACAGGATCGAGTTGAAAAAGACCTTTGCTTATGTTGAAGTTATTTGAAAGTTGGATAATGGCAGACTCAAGAATATTTCTATTAACAATGTTGCTTGAATGGAATAAAACTGAAGCATTATTCCAATCAATACAGTGGGCTAACTCTGACAAATGGACAAAAAGGGCACTGGACAACTGTCCTGTTCTAACGGAATATTGATGCTGTTTTATACGTGTGTGCAAATCCTTTCCCGTCTGACCTATGTAAAAGGAATCACATTGTTTACAACCAATTTTATAGATAATGCCTGAATTATTGGTAGGGCTATTTTTTACTATGATATTTTTCACAATATTGTTATATGAAAATACTACATTAATATCCAAAAGTTTAAGTACATTAGCAATGCCTAAAAGCCCGGGAAAAATGGAAGTACTAAAATATTTTTTGACAAAGTACGAGTGTTAATATTGACACGATAGAAAGTTCGTTTTGCCTTGTTGAGACAAGATTCCATAAACGCAGATGGATAACACAAATCACTTCCAATACCGTTGATTTTTTCCAATTCGGCATCGATGTATTCCGGACTGGCGATCCTAAGGGCGCGGAGAAACATTGATGAAAATATGGCCTTCTTAGTGGGGGTATCATGTCCCGAGTAAAAGTGTACGTAGGACAAATTGTTTGTCGTTTTCCGATAGATACTAAACTTAAACCTGGGCTTTCCCTATGTACACGCACATCCAAAATGGATTGAATTGTCTTGCTCAACTTCTAAAGTAAACTTAATGGAGGGGACTTGATCATTTAACTGAAGGAGGAAGCTATCCAGGTCACGATTCATGGGCAGATACACAAAATATCGTCGACGTACCGCAACCAAGGGATGCCAACCCCCAGGATTCTCGGAATATAGGTAATTTCGAAAAACTCCATATAAATATTGGAGAGGAGGGGCGATAAGGGGTTGCCCATAGCCATCCCAAAAACTTGTTGATAATACTCGTTATTGAAAGTGAATTTACAGTCTTTGATGCAAAGCTTAATGAGTTCCAAAACAATGTGTGAAGGTAGTGGCAGGTCATACTTATGTAATTCTTGGGAGAGAAAGTCAAGCATATCGTCAATCGGCACTTTTGTAAACAATGAACAAACATCAAAACTAATCAATTTATCGTTAGTTTCAGTACGTGCATTATTCAATTTTTCCGTAAGATCCATG